>CM061230.1:108786344-109003004 GCA_030844895.1 Ambrosia x helenae
ATCGTCTTATATCGTCATTATATGGTGACATTGATCATTATGTTGTCATTGCAGCTTGGAATGAATTTTGAAGCGACCAGGTCGGAGTCTTCAATTATTCAAGCATTTCCTTTCAGCTCAGAGAAAAAGCGAGGCAGTGTTGCAGTGAGACGGGTAACTTTTACAGCTTTTTATTATCATGACCACAATTATGTTTTACTTAAAACGTTACTTTTTTTTGATATTTTTTTTTCACAGGCTGATTCTGAAGTTCATGTTCACTGGAAAGGGGCTGCTGAAATTGTGTTAGCTGCATGTACAAGATACATGGACAATAATGAACAACTTGTTCCCCTGGATGAAGGAAAGGTATGAGAGTTCCATATTTTTTGCAATGGATGGACAACCATCTTTACTAATCTTTCTTTAGTTATTTGCAAATTTATGGACCCTACAGTTTGATTTTTACATGATATTTGCACTTGAAAGGTTTAGGACATCACGTACACGTAACATCATGTAACACCCCAACCGATGGCGGAAACATTGGGATGTCACGTATTGATGATTGTTCAGTAGCTCATGGTAAATGATAAATTTCATTATATGATTTAAATAAATTACATACAATTGTTCTACAAGAATTCGTACATCAAATTGAACAAAACTATGCACACATCTTCAAACATTAATTCAAATCTTCAAGCAAGTAGAACCTGAAACATGTTAAGTTGAAAATATTTTGGGTCAACAAAAGTTGGTGAGAATTACATAGGTTTTGATAATCGAATAAAATTGTTGTGCAATTCATGTGTCATGGCAATCTAATCCATATGTGAAAACATACTAGAAGTAAATCGAGTGCATAATCAACCCTTGTGACTGTTGTATTGTGGTACATCCTATACGCTCATGGTTCACTCGTTTATATTACAGTAACAAACACCCACGCAACCTTTGTAGGAGGCATGTATCCGGGTGGGATTGTCAGTCCAATAGATCTATCAATGTATACCGTCGGTTGATCAATGTTTATGCTAGAATTGTGCTTACCCTAGTCATGTTCAAGACATAATGCAACATAGAAAAACACATAGACACATTGATGATTGGATTGCATAAATGATGTTGTAACATGTTTCACCCCAAAAATGGTGATAAATAGAAAATGGGCTATGTAAAACTCACCTTAGCAAAATGTTATATCTGTTGAAAAATTGAATAGTAGTGTTGCCCAAATATGCCAAGTATCACCCTATAATAAGGTAATAAATAGGTCTAAGTCTATCTAGTTTACAAATGTAGAGTAAAGATCAAATACATATAGTTTTTTTGTAAGAACTGTGAGAATCAAAGGGGGTAAAAAAAAATTATTTTTTTTTTCAGAATTTTTTTTTCCCATGTGCTTAAACATTCTTTCTAGATGAATAATACAAAAAAATTTTTTTTAAAAAAATTTTTTTTAGTGTAATTACGTCATTAAGGTAAATACACTAGTTTACACTAGAGTAATTATGTAATTACTCTACACGTAATTACTCTACACACCATTTTTTTTTTTTTTTTTTCAATACTATAATACATGTTTAACAATATGGGAAAAAAAAATTTTGAAAAAAAAATAAAAAAAAAACACACTCCTTTGATTCTCACAGTTCTTACCAAAAAAGCTATTTGTACCGGAACTTTCCCCTACAAATGTATATATTCTAGGGCTTTGATTTGGGGATAAATGCTCGTTTGATTAATAATAGAAATGTTTGATAATTGAGAGAAATTTAGTAAATAAATAGGCAAAAATCTTTTTATGAAATTTAAATTTAAGATGGTCATAATAATGTGTTTAAAGTATAAAAATAATTTTTACAAAATTATTTTCTTTAAAATAGAATATTAATTCTATTTATAACAAATTATCAAGATTTAACTTTAATATTTAAAAATACTAAAATTAGAGAATTATTAGTTTAAAATTTATATTTCTGTTCTAAATATTTAGAAATAATTTGTATAAAATTTTGGTGCAAAAATATTAAAAATTGAATTTATTATGATTTAATTATGATTAAAACTAACAAAAATTGATTAAAAATATTAAGTAAATGATTTTTCAAAATTAAAAATCATTTCAGAAAAGTTTATCATTATATAAACTCAGAATAATTTTTGTAGAATTAATAAAAGAGTTTTAAATATTTTAAAACGAATTTATAAAATTATAAGTATTATATATAATTAATTTGATTTATTTGATTAAAAACGAAATAAAAATAAAGAATGTGCCACCGCCGGGACTCGAACCCGCGTGGCTCTGATGGTAGGCACCAGACACAACCACTTGATCCAGACCAGTGGTTGTGTTTGGTTTCTGTTTAATTAAAATAAATACAATCAGTGTATTGTGTTCTTCCCCAAATTCAACA
Source organism: Ambrosia x helenae (assembly GCA_030844895.1). Lineage (NCBI taxonomy): Eukaryota > Viridiplantae > Streptophyta > Magnoliopsida > Asterales > Asteraceae > Ambrosia > Ambrosia x helenae. The sequence goes on from CM061230.1 coordinate 108,788,747, forward strand.
TACGAGCCCTAAGATTCCTAATTGATCGATTCACACATCAATAACCCAATTAACCTTAGGGTTATTGATGTGTGTAGGCCGAAGATAAAAACCCATCAAAAACATTAAACTTACAAGGTTGTTTCGATTATAAATGCCAAGTCAACGCCGAAGTCAAAAATGCGATTGAACACTAAGAACAGAGGATTATTATGAAGAATTGGGGGTTGAGAAAGAGTGAATGACGAGTTGTGAAGGTCTAGGAATAATCAATTTATAGGGTAGTGGCTTGGTGTTCGAATTGGCAAGTGTTGACCTCGTCGTTAATGTTGACGCGTCGAGGATCAATTTTGGTAATCAATTGAATGTTAATTGCTGTGTGTACGAGTCATAACTGGCCGGTAATCGCGTAATGATGCCAATTTCAGATCAATCACGAGTCAAGGATCGTGATTATGGAAGGTTATTGATCTCAACTGAGATGAATTTGAGTTCGTATAAGATTAATTCGCGTTGGGTTTTAAACCAAAAGTGAGTGTAGAGCAGCTGGTTCGTGTGTCTGAGTGTGATGGCTGAGGACTCGGGTTCGAACCCCGGCCTCAGCACTTTAGTTTTGATAATTATTTTTACCACATATTTAATATATATATATATATATATATATATTATGAATAATTATCATAGTATTAGGGTTCAAAATGCCATAAAATAATTAAAAGCGAACAATAATGATAGAACTTGACGTTTTTTTATTAATGATGATTGCGTAACGTACAAGTATAAATGCGTAATGTTACACATCACTTGATGGGCAGTTGTTTGAAGTTGATCTGGACCAAACTTTTCTTTTTATGACTCGTAGCTAATTGTTCCTTGACTTGTGTTTTCTTTAGGTAGAATATTTTAAGAAGGCAATCGAAGATATGGCTCGTGGAAGTTTGCGGTGTGTTGCTATTGCCTACCGACCACTGAAAGGGGACACTGTGCCGCAGATGAAGAAGATCTGACAAACTCGGAATTGCCTGAAGGTGATCTTGTTTTGCTAGCAATAGTTGGTTTGAAGGTATGATCTTGTTCTAAGCTCATGGAAAAGGTGTTTATTTGGTTTCTTATATGTCGTGTTAGATGGTGACATGGCTTGCATTGTAGGATCCTTGTCGGCCAGGTGTCCGAGATGCCGTCCGATTGTGTGTAAAGGCCGGTGTTAAGGTAATACAAATAAAAATCATTATTCGGAAGTTGATAAATGTTTAGTTGTACCTTATCATTGTGATATCATGCAAAAGTAAATTGGAACTGTTTGACATATGGTATTATTTTCTGTTAGTTCTGTTATATTGGTTTACCAGTTTATAGTTGAGGCTACTACTATATATAGGAGCCATATGATGTACATATCATTTAAAAGTGTGAGATAATTTTAATTTGCAGGTTTGCACATTCAAGTTGGTGTTGAAAATGCAGCTTTGTTGCTCGATGACAAGGACTCAACAAAGTTTGAGGTCAATGCTAAACTCAGTGACTTAGAAAGGTGCTTTACAATTTTAAGTTTTTAGTTTTAACAAACCGTTGTTAGCTTAAAAACTTGTCAATATAGTAATTTGTTTTTTTTAACTAATTATGGTTGATATTGACATAATCATAAAATTGTTTAATCTTTTATTTGAATTAACGATTTTTTGGGTTTTCTAATTTTGCTAACAATATGCATCTACAAATAAGCAATGTTAATATACTAAGCTGCAAAATTCATTAGCTATATAATTATTGCTTATAGTTTTTAAAAATTAGATGTAGTAAGTTGACTTTGACATTAAAAGTTAGAAAGTAACATTTGCATCATTGTTTGCTATCTGCAGCTTGCTATTTGATGTCTTTAACCTAGTTGTTACAACATAAAAAAACAAAGGTAACTGAATTAGAAAGTAAACAAAAGAAAACAAATGTCTTATATGGGTTTTTATGTTAGTTTAAAAGAAATATATTGAATTTACCTGCTCTTTGTTGTCTGCAGCATCTTCAAGTTGCTGTTTGTTGCCTGCAGGTGGTAGAGTGGTGGTGAGAGGAAGGAGACGGTGGGGACTGTGGATTGTTTGCTGGAAAGACTTCATTTTATGTTTGGGAATGGGGAATAAGAATGTATGTTTCCGTAGTTATTAGTAGAGAATAAGCAACAATATATATAATGGATGAGAAATAACTACCCATATCACTTCCCAGTTTTGTAGGAGTGGAGTGGCAAATTGTTAACTGCTTTTGAAAAAAAAAAAAAAAACTGCTAAAATTTGGAGAAAACTGCCTATTTAGTAGGGCTGAGATTTAATCTCATAAATAACCACCTCCAATCAATGGTTCAGATCTATTTAAAAATCAGTTTTTAGTGTAAATATGGGCAGTTAAGTTGTGGTGAACAATATATTAATAATTATGTCAATTTTGGTCATTTTATTAAAAGCTCCAGCTACTCTGCCAAACACCAAAATATATTTAAAAAGCTTCCAGCTAACAGCTTACAGCTACTAGCTACCAGCCTCCAGCTAGTTTTGCCAAACATACCCTTATCACCTTATGAACCGACTTTCTCACCAATCAGCATTCCGCTTTATTTATTTCGTTTCTTTTTGTATTTGTCGTTTCAATTTCTGAATTTATTGTTTTTATAGATACAGTAGAAAACTACTCACTCGTATTTATTATTATTTTTTTTTTTTTTTTTTTTTGGGCCCAGTACAGGATTACACACCAAAGGTGAACCATGGAGTAGAGGTGAGCAAAAAAAACCGATTTGGGAACCGGAACCGCACGAACCGAACCGGTTCGTCCAAAAACCGGTTCCTACACGAACCGGTCCGGTTTCTACAAGAACCGGCGGTTCTAGAATCGGTTCCCCATCCCCACTAGAAAAACCGAACCGAACCCGTTTTAACTTAAACCGGTTTGGGAACCGGTTCCCAAAAACTGGTTTGGAACCGGTACGAAAAAACGGTATTTTTTTAATAAAAAAACTGAATTTTATGTTTAAAAAAATTATATATAATAAAATTATACAAAAAAGCTTCCACACATACAAATATATACCCATACACCTTAAAAAAATTATAAAAATCAATAAAAGTTGAATTTTATGTAAAAAAAATAATGAAATTTTGTCTCGCCTTTTAAAAAAAATGTGCGCGAAAGAACTGAAACCGAAACAAACCGAAACGAAACCGGTCTCCGAAACCGGTCGTACGAACCGACGAAACCGGCCCAAAACCGAACCGGTTTGAAACCAAAACCGGTTCGACTAAGAACCGGTACTGTACCGAACCGGTTCGAGACCGAAACCGGTTCTGACAAAAAAAAAAACCGATTTGAACACCTCTACCATGAAGGGGATTGGATTCTAGATTTTGCACACTAAAAGATTTGAGACTGCAGCTTATGTGGACCACATTTGTTTTTTTGTTTTTTTTAATGCTGACAATTACTTTAAAAAGAAACTACCAAGAAGCTAAATCCACTGATGTTAACATGGATCACATATATACGAATTAGAGATCGAAAGCCACTGTTGTGGAAACATTTTCCGCATTTGCTTTATTTTTATCCATGTTTCGAACTCATCATGAAACGCGGGTGGTAACCCTCTAGTTCAATATAATATACCGAAATTTCATATAAGAAATAAAGTTTATTACCAGCAGTAAGATTAATAAAAATACAAAAAAACTTCTATTATAGAAATCGTGTTACAATTTAACTATAGTGACCCGTGCATCATAACTTAACTAAAACAAGCTTTTCTTGATAAGGTGTCACAAAATTTAGTTCGGACAAACCTAAAAAGATACTATATCTTGTTATACGTATCATTTTCTAACAACCTTTATTTATATAAAATTACGGTTTATTTATTCCAGAACAAGAAAAATTACATCAAGATAACGGGCAGGCGGGCAACAAGCTGCGTCGTCATCCCTTTCTGAATAGCAAATTCTAACCTACTAAAAACGTAACCCTGCCCACCCGGAGCCGAGACACTACTATTAATAACCCGCTGGAACCCTAGTCAGGAAACGGGTAGCCTCCGGTGCCAATGAGCCAAAGCTATCAAAGGCCAAGGGTACAAAAACGTGTTGTTTCTCCTCGCAGGCTTTAGCATGTTTTTCTATCTTCTTTGCCTCTGCTTTCCGCACCGCTTGGCCTGCTACAAAGCCACCATCCCTCAACCCAACTAGGGGAGATACACCCGTCAAGTCAACACAAGCATGCTTCTCCCCGGCCCACACAAAGACAAGGAGATCTGCTAGTCGTAGAGTGGATCTCCCTTCTGCCGGATCCGAGAGGAAGTTCACAGGGGCCTCCTTCTTGGCTAAGATCCCAGCCCGTCTTAAAATGTCCTACAGAATGTCTCGAACTCAGTCATGCCGATATTTGAAACCGGGTAACTCCTTACAATGAACCGCATATTCCCCGTATTCATCCAGGCAGACCTTACGGCAAATCAGACATATTCCATCATCCAGGCAGACCTTTATTTTAGCCAAGATAAGTAAATAAATCATATCTATAATCTATAATACATTATAAAGGAGGAGTGATGTACAATAAGGTAATTTGCATTTTCGTACAACTTAACAAGCAACATGTACAACATATTTAAGCAAGAAATTTAAGGGTATTATGGGCATAATTGGGACAATTAAGACACTTAAGAGGGTAATATAGGCATTTCATCCACCTCCTCCTTTACAATATCAAAAGACTTTTACAATACTACCCTCCTTCTTCCATCCATACCCTTCAATTGTTTGCCTTCTTCCTTCATAAATATAGATCATTAACCTCTTATCCCTTCAAGTTCCGTAACCCTAAGGATCAAATTGAATGAGATTGATTGTGAAATTCAAGTCCCACTCTTATAACATTCAATTGAAGGCCTACATAAACTATCTTGCCTTCAAAAAAATGCTTATGTAAGAACTATTACTTATTTTACTATTTGCATTTTCTTTGTTTATTGCACAAAGTTTGCAATGTTTTATATTGTTTTTTTTATTTATGCATCTAGATTTGGACGAGCACATTGCAACGAACAATTTTGATTGCAAATCAAATTGTTGGATTTCCCAAGGTTAGTTTTACATGTCATATAAATTGCTTCTTTGATCACTTATCATTTGTAAAATTTGTGTACTTTCTTTACGTTATAGATACAATGGCGTGCACTTGATGAGATAAATGTTGGTGTATGTGACGGTATGACGTATGAAAAAAATAAAGAAGAAATTCCTGAAGAATACGAGTATGTTAAATATGAAATATTCAATTTTTTTTTATAATTTTATACCTTTCCATTCAATGATCTTTTTTTTAAAGGTCAAGGAAGAAAGACAACTCAGGTATCGATATCCTCGTGGAGAGTCGTATCTTGATGTGATACAAAGGTATTGAATTCAAATACAAGGAAAAATCTCTGTTGAAAATATATAAAGTAAATAATTAAAGTTTTGGTATTTTAAGCAACGAAAAGTTTGCAGTTGTGTATATAGCAGGTTGGAGCCGGTTATTATTGAGTTAGAACGACAACGCGCGCCGGTTATTATTGAGCCGGTTATTCCATCATTGCCCTTTAACCATACCTATCTCTTTCAATTCCCTCATTTACTTATTTATTATTTCTCAGACAACTCAAAGGTTCTTGCAATTGCAATTGAAGCATTTGTCAGTTACCCACTCATCATATTCCTGAAGGTGTGCCTCCGTATTAAGAGATCCTCCTTCCAATTTCTTACCCTCATAACAAATCAGCCGTATTACAGGTAATTGTTTTCTCAAGTTATTGGTAATTTTTCATGCTTTGTGGTTATTTTAGGCTTTGTATTGTTTGTTTTTAGTTTATTTGTGGTTCCAAATTCGTGGTATTTATATGATGATGAAAGAAACCCCACTGACCTACATAGAATTCAACGGCCAGTTTTGAAGTTCTTGTAGGTTAGTTTTTCTTTTAATCAACTATCCGTTTTCCAAATTCGTGTTGATATTGTTTTATTTTATACTTTTAAAACTATTCATGTATATTTTTATAACTTGTAATTGATTATAAGATTGTTCTGTGATGATGATGTGGTACATGGTTAGTTTCTATAATTTATATAGTTTATAATATTAACAAATTACTTAGTTTTTCTTAACTTTAGTATTTGTTTCTACATGTTGAAACTATAAAAATTTCAATCTTGATTCATAAATCATAATAGGCAACTAATTTCGTTTATTCATTCCACTTAAAATTTTTCATTTGTATGCATGCTTAAGCTGTAGTTTTTTGTAATTTGTAGTTGCTTGGTTGTTGGATTGATCTTTTTTAGTAACAATGTGAAAAACTTTTATGATTGAATCATATTTTTCTAAACTCAGTGGAAAGTAGATGGTGTAAAAAAACCATTTAACACTACATTGAACTAGAAGCATGTTGAGCCTTAGCTATTTCCATCATAACAGCACTCACATTTGCAGCCTGCTCGATACACCCAACCTTATGCAGTTAATCTGTAAGTACAACACAAGTATTAGGATACACATGACATCAAATAATTTGGCGCGACTCCCCTTAAATATCTCATGCTTTTTTTTTGTATATGCAGATATTCTTTTATGGATTAGTAAGTGGCATGCTTTTCATCTCCATTGAGCTTTCTGGCACATTGGGTTATTTAGCTCATGAATATCTTTTAGATGGTATGACCAAGTAATCTTGAACTACTTAAACTTTACACAAAACTGATTTATGTTAAGACACTTTCTATTAAATTGTTTTTTTTTTTAATTTGATGGTATGTTTTCCTTGTACAGTTCATGCTAATGCTGCTATCAAAAAGTTTTTTAATTTTAAGACAACAACCCCATAAGCTACAATTACTTAGATATTCGTGTAACTTGGTAGAGCAAGTCTTCATCACATGAACTTTATACATACATCTAAAAAGAACTAAGAGTTATCACAAGTGGAATATGTATTATATAGCCATATGACATTAAAGTAATCAGCACAAGGAATTGTAATTGAAGCATTTGTCAGTTACCCACGGGTCACCAAGTTCGAGGCACCTAAGGCGTCTCCGATGAGGCTTCTCGTATTGGCATATAGATATCACATGTAGAAGAGAATATCTATATTTTGTGTATACATTGAAGTTAAATATAAGGCATTAATGTTAGAAACTTCTTTCACGTTGAATGTTAGAAGTAAATGTGTGTTAATTAGTTATCATTTAAAGGGTTTAATAGTTATGGGGTTTTACTTTATTATATTTAAAGTTGAAGTTATGTGTTATATAATTATGAAAATGATAATTGATTGTTATAATCATTAGTTTGTAACTGATTCAACATTCAATATTCTTCAATTATCTTGTTCTTCATCATCTTAATGGTAATTGCTTAGGGAAAGCATCATCTTTTTTTTGAAAGGCGAATTTCTTGCTTCTTGTGAGACTTGAACTCAAGACCTCACATTTTTAGTGTATTAAAAGGCTTTGCCTTGTCATTGGACCACCAACCCCAATGGTGGAGGGCATCATCTGTTTGTATAAAAGTAAAAGCAAAAAAAAAAAAATGAATAACTAATAAAATTTGTTGTACAAGAATGGGGAAAATAGAATAATAATCAATAAATCTATATTTAAGATCTGTCAACACATTTGTATACGTCAAATTTAATATTTAGGTTGTAATTATTTACAAAGAAGCTAGTTGACGACTCCACTGACCATCAAGGCTATAACCTGATGTGAATATTTTTCATGCATTGCGTCTTGGTTTAATGAGCCATCTTTACTATATGTCAAAACCGATCGGGTTGGCCATTGCAAATTCTCGCCCCACAATGCTTTAATTTTTTTTTTTTTGTAAGGTTTTATTTGGATCCCGCGGCAACGCGCGGGTAAACCCACTAGTATACTTAATAAATAAAAGGTTTTAGTTAGAAATTAAATCCTGTAGTGACTAATGGGCCGGAAAAAATAACTTATTACGATTTAATACAATGAGCTGAATGGAGCCTGCCACTAGTTTACAATGAAGTTCAGCATGTACAACATCATTAATAACTAACTATGCTATGTGTTTTTAATGATTACATTCAGTACTTAATCCAACGAACACAAGATACCATAAACTCTCCATTTTTAGTGATAGACCAGATTAACCGATGGAACAGACTGATCTAAGAAGAAGATGGTTGATTACTATCCTCCAACTTGATATCTAGCACAGAAGCATATGATCCATCCCTTTTGAGCTATCTTTCAACTAAATTACATCAAATAAATATAAGGATTTAGTTACATCAAATTTACAATTGATCATGTAAATACGAGATGGAAGATATCTAAGTTTTATCTCAACTTAAGGCTCATACATGTATGTTATGCGCACGCGCACACACACTTGAGGGGTGTCTCATGATGAAGCGGGGAACAAAACATGACATGTTAATTAAAAAACAATAGCAATATTGTAATCAAATTTAAGAAGGATAAAATGTTTAGTTTTATGGTCTTTTTTTTAAAATAGTAACATATAAATTTTTTCGACCCTTTAAATATCGTGATGGTAGTTAATTTAAAAATCAATTTAAAGGATTATACCAAAAGTTTCAAAGTTATATTACTTGAACTCTTTTTACTATAGAAAAATATATTTCCGTTCTCCTATATGCATTATAATATAATTTTTGTATGTTTATATGTATGTGTGTAAGGGTGGAGGGGCACTTCTACCGCTACCTACAAATTCTCAACTCATCATTGAATAATATTATGCTACCTCATCTCAACTCAAAAGGAAGTGAACCCTCTCCTAGTTGAAACTATCACCCTAATACTTTTTAATTAAATTAAACAAACAAATCAAAGACGACCTTCAATTATATCCCCGATTGTTATTTGCCCCCTAGTTCTACAACTCACGTTCCATATCTGCTTGGGTTGCGGCGATGCACCTAACCGACCCTCAAACCTCCGAGTAGCACGCCCCTCCACCCTAATAGAAAATGAAGGTAAAAATTTATATCGATTAAATATTTGAATGTTAAGTCTATGTTTACTTGTTTCTTCATGAGTCTCTTGTGATACTTGTATCCCTGAGAAAGGAGAAAACAGACACAACTTCAACACAAGTACGTACTATGTTAATACAAAAAATCAAATAAAAAATAACATACATAATTATATAAAGTGTAAGGTTATTTTACAAAGCCTCAAAACCCTAAGAAGTATAGGAAAGAATCCAAGCCATACTAAGATCGATGCGGTGACATGTTACATTCGCCATTTTCCTCATCATTTTTAAACGTCTTAACTATCTATACCTATTTTTTTAAATAACACCATAAAGTCGAACTTTTTTTATCTTTCAAATGAGTATACTATTACTATACTTTTGGGAAAAAACGACATTATCAAAGTGTGTTTTATGTCATTTTTTTAACTGTGCAATTCTACAGTCTTTTTTGTGTAATTTATATGTACGAAGCGATTCTATGGCGCTTTGTTTGAAACTGTGCAATTCTATGACGTTTTTATAAATAGTGCAATTCTAAGTTATTTCTTTATGGTGTTTTAAGTTAAATACAAGTTTATTTAAAAATAATATTTAACATAATACTAAATTAATTTGGTTAGTGATGTAATAACAATCTTTAATAAAAAGCAGAAGGTAAACGTCTTCAATGGGTAACACGTAGAATATTATTATAAGATAAAGTTTTACCCACTTTAAACTCTCTCCATGGGAAGACAGAAAGACGACAAAGAGTGGCAAGAGGTACCAATCAAAGGAAGAAGACAATCAAATAGAAACGGAGAGAGCCAGCAGATAAAGGGTGCCGTCAAATTCTTCATTTCAAACCTACCAAGTGGGTGCACTCCTGGAGATGTAACTTATTTCTTTGGAGCCTTTGGGGAAGTAATGAGGTCTTATGTGGCAAGGAAAAAAGATAAGAATGGAAACAGATTTGGATTTATCTCATTCAGAGGAGTCAAAAACGTGAAAGAGCTGGAACAAAGACTTAATGGGGTGAAGATGGGAGACTGTAGGCTGAGTGTGAACGTCGCTAAGTTTGCTGTGGAGAACGTGGGGCTAACGGGTTGGGAAGAACAAAATACGAAGGGGAAAGAGAAATATAGATATGAGGAGGATAAGTTTCCAGAGCTTGGTAAACAGGATACAGAAGTCAATGAGTCGGGTCATGCGCAGAAGAGCTACTACTATGGGGGTAAGTCCTTTAGGGAGATGCTTGACAGGGGTAAAGGTAAAGAAAAGGAGTTGGTGGGTTCAAGTGGTCTGTTAAAAACCAAAGCGTGGAATGTCCCGAGCAACATGGTCGCTTTCAGCGATCTGTTTGGGAAGGCTCTGATTGGGAGAGTGAATAGCCTGGAAATCCTGGTCAACCTTGATAAGCTGCTGTTAAGTAAAGGCTTCCAAGGAATGGAAATTCAGTATGTGGGAGGATTGTCGTGTCTCATCAAGTTTAAAGAGGTACAGGAAGCGTCAGTGTTCTTGTTGAAGTGTGAAAACTGGAAAGAATGGTTTGTTTCACTGGATGTGTGGATGGGTTAAGTGGTACACTATGAAAGAGTGGCTTGGATCAAGATCCATGGTGTTCCCCTCCACATCGCCTCTAATGAAACCTTTGATAGCGTAGCTGGGTTATTCGGAAAAGTTATTCACCCGTCCCAATTGAACGCCAAAGTTTTGGACTTGTCGGTAGATATGGTGGGTATCCTGGTTAGTGATGGCGTCAAGATCCATGAGGTGGTCGACCTAAGATGGAAAGGAAGGGTGTTCAAAATCTGGGTTTCAGAAGAAGGACGTGAATGGGAACCAGATAGCATTGGGGTGGTGACCGGAGATGTGGCCGGAACTGTGGTGGAGTCACTGAACTCTCCGGTAGACGTTGACATGGGAGAGGAAGCGGACAAATCCCATGCAGGGATCCAGGGTACTGTTCACGAAGACAGGCACTGTGTGGAAACAGTAGAGTCGGCGGACCAGGGGCTGAAGGTGGGGCCCAGCGTTGACCTGGTTGGTGAAGATGCTGTGGGTCCCACTGGGGATTCTCAAAAGGTGGTGGCAGCTGAAATCACTTTAACAAATTATGCGGATAATGCTGGTAGGCCCACCAGGAAAGTGGATAAAGGCAAATATAAAAAGCAACCCAATAGGGCTATAGCAAAATCCAAAAGCCCAGAATTTAACAGGCCCAAAAAGAGATCTAGAATGGACCCTGATGATCCATACGATCTCAACAGATTTATTGAAATGACCCAAGGGGAGTTATGTGTGTTTGGAGAACAGCAGAGGACAGGTAAGGAAGGCCATGACTTGGAACTTAATTCTGGTAGTGCGAACACCGGCGAAGGAATGTTAGCGCCCCCGGGGGGCACTCCGGAGCTGGAAGCGGAAGGTAATAATACGGTGGAAAAGGAGGTGGAGAAGCTGATTAACATGGGGGCGATTCTTGGAGCTGAGTTCAGTAATAATAAAGATCTGGTGAAAGAGGCAGTCATCGAAATAGGTATTAATGCTGTGGAATTATGAATTTTCTCTCTTTAAATGTTAGAGGTCTTGGGGGTGTTGAGAAATGCCCTTGGGTTCGAGATATTAGGAAGGAGAATAATGTCAATTTTATTGCCATCCAAGAAACCAAGATGGAAAAGATACAAGATTGGGTTGGGACTGCTATTTGGGGGTCGGGTAAGTATGGTATGGAGGCGGTGGCCTCCGTGGGTCAGTCGGGAGGTCTCTTATGCTTGTGGGATAAGACGGTTTTTGAAGCCCTATCATCAGTTAAAGATAGGTATTTCTTATCCGTTCGTGGGAGAATGAAAGGTAGTGGGGAATTGCTGAACTTCATTAATGTTTACGCGCCTCAAGGCACGGAGGCCAAACGCCTTCTTTGGAATTGTATTGAGGCGGAGCTGGGTAATGCTTCGGGTTATTGGATAGTTGCGGGGGATTTCAACGCAGTCCGGTCAGTTTCGGAAAGAAAGAACTCAGCTTTCAAGGCTTCTTGTGCTAATAACTTCAACTCCTTCATATTCAATTGCGGCCTCCTTGAGTATAATATGAGGGGTAGGCAACTCACTTGCACCCGTAATAATGGCAAGAAGTTAAGCAAAATTGACAGGTTCTTGGTGAATGCCGATGTTTTCAACAAGTGGCCCGAGGCGTGCCTTCGTGCCCTTCCGAGTCTTTTTTCAGACCATTGCCCTCTAATTCTAACTACTGGTGATCTTAAGTATGGTCCTAGACCGTTCCGCATTTTTAACTCCTGGTTGGATGAACTGGGGTTTGAGGAGGTTGTTACGTCCGCTGCTTCTGAATGCGATTTTGTGGGTCCTCCGGATACAGTTTTAACGAAGAAATTCGCTCATATCAGGAAAGCCATCAGATCGTGGAGAGATGATTTACTCAGAAATAGAAGCGTCACTGAGGCTGCGGCTTGTTCTGAGGTAGAGCGGTTGGAAGAGGTAATGGATTCTGGTACGCTTTCTGAAGAGGATGAATGGATATTTATGGAAAGTAAAAAGGTCATTAAGGATCTAGAGGTGAGAAAAAATATGGACCTTAGACAAAGATCTCGTATCCGATGGGCTATTGAGGGAGACGAAAACTCGAAATTCTTCCACGGAGTTATCAATAGTAGGAAGGCTGTGAACTCCATCCCGGGGCTCATGATCCAAGGTAGATGGGTAGCCTAACCATCGAGAGTCAAGAAAGAGGTGCTGTCGTTTTTCAGAAAAAAAGTTTGGCGAAAACCATGTTTCTAGACCTGTTTTCTCCAGCCCTCTTTTCAAAAAGATTACTGACGAGGATAACATGGGGTTGATAAGCCCTTTTTCGACCCCCGAGATTAAGCAAGCGGCTTTCAGTTGTGGAGACGATAGGGCACCGGGGCCGGATGGCTTCAATATGCGCTTTATTAAGAAATTCTGGCACCTTTTTGAAAGCGACTTCTGCAAAATTATGGACGCTTTTTATCACAGTGGCAAAATCAGCATCGGTAGTAGCTCATCCTTCATAACTCTCATCCCCAAAGTGAAAGACCCGGTGGATCTCAACGGGTACCGGCCTATCAACCTTGTTGGAATTATTAGTAAGATTATATCCAAGATCCTAGCTAATCGGCTTGTCAAAGTTATTGGAAAGGTGATCTCTAATACGCAATCCGCTTTTATCAAAGGGAAGTTCATCTTGGACGGCCCTTTGATCGTTAATGAACTTATCTCATGGGGTAAACGAAACAATGTCCGTGCTTTTATTCTTAAAATTGATTTTGAGAAGGCTTACGATTGTGTCAACTGGAATTTTGTGATCAATACTTTGAGACAAATGGGATTTGCGGACCGGTGGTGCACGTGGATTCGTGGGGTCTTAAGTTCCGCTAGATCCTCGGTTTTGGTGAATGGTGCCCCTACTTTTGAATTCCAGTGTGGCCGGGGTATGAGGCAGGGGGACCCGTGTTCCCCGTTTCTTTTCCTTCTTGTGATGGAGGCCCTCTCGTGTATGTTCCAGAAAGCGACCGAAGTTGGGGTGTTCCATGGTGTGAAGTGCCCGCAGAATGGTCCTCCCATCTCCCACCTTCTCTTTGCCGATGACGCCATCATTTTGGGAGAATGGGATCCGTCCAACTTGGCCAAAGTTATGAGTATTCTCAAGTGCTTCTACATTTGTTCGGGGCTGAGAATTAATGTCCAAAAATCCATGCTGTTCGGGTTGGGTGTGCCGATGGGGGAAGTAGACTCTTTAGCGTCGGTGGTGGGGTGTCAAGCGGGGAATCTCCCGTTTACTTACTTGGGTCTTAAGGTGGGAGCGAATATGAACAGGGTTAATAATTGGCGTCCGGTTTATGAGGTTTTTGAAACACGTCTTTCGAACTGGAAGGCCTCCTCGCTTTCTGTCGGGGGAAGAATAACTTTGATTAAGGCGGTCTTGGAGAGTCTCCCATCCTATTATTTCTCGCTATATAAAGCTCCGACTAAAGTTATAAATGATTTGGAAAAGATGATCAAAAGGTTTTTATGGGGCGGCTCCGAGGATGTGAAGAAAATGCATTGGGTGTCTTGGGATAGAGTCGCTTGTCCTAAAAAAGTGGGCGGCCTAGGCCTTACGAAACTCAGGATTGCTAATATCGCTCTCTTGAGTAGATGGGGCTGGAGATATAAAGTAGATGGTCCCTCCCTGTGGAAGGAGGTCATTGACGCTCTGCATTTGGGTAAACGGACCTGGGATTTCATCCCCTTCAATAAAGGGCGTGGTGGTACGTGGTGCAATATAGTGAAGACGCTGTCCAGCACGCAGATTTCTGGTGTCCCGATTAGAAGAATGTTCAAGGGTAAAGTTGGGAATGGAGACTCGATTTCCTTTTGGTTGGATCCGTGGTTTGGGACTAGTCTGCTGAAGGACTCATGCCCAAATCTGTTCGCGCTTGAAGGAAATAAAAGATGTCGGGTCAGGGATCGCTGCAGTGGGGCTGCTCGGGTATGGAATTGGAGTTCGGATCCGAGTTCCCCCGCTGAGCTGGAAGAGTTGAACTATCTGTCAGCAGTTTTAGATGAGGTTTCTTGGGCGAACAACGGGGACTCGTGGTCATGGCTGGGGAATGGGTCTGGTTCCTTCTCTGTGGCTTCGGTAAAGGAGTGGTTGTATGGCAGCCTGGATTTCAGCAACAATTATGTTATGGAATGGTGCAAATGGATCCCAAAGAAGTGTAATGTGTTTGCATGGAGGGCGGAAATGAATAGGATCCCAACCATCATGGCTCTACGGGCGCGAAACATCGCTGTTGGCGATACCTCCTGCCCATTATGTAATTGTGGAGAAGAATCGGTCGAACACTTATTCACCTCCTGCATCTTCGCTGCGACGCTGTGGAATCATATCAGCTGCTGGTGCAAGGTTCAAAGATTCTTTGTGTTTTCGTTTCGAGATCTCCTAGAGCTGCATAATCACTCAGGTTTGAAGGGGATTAAGAAGAAGGTTCTGCACGGCATTATTATTTGCGCTTGCTGGTGCATATGGAAAGCCCGGAATAGGTTCGTCTTTGAGCACAAAACGGTGAGGATGGAAAATCTCATTGGCGATGTGAAGGCGATTTCTTTTCTTTGGGCCAAGCATAGACTCAAACTAATGTCGTTATCTTGGGGCGATTGGTGTAATTTTACTTTTATGTAAGTTTGTATAGTCTTGTTGCCGCCCCGCCTTGGGGTTTTGGCGTTTTCTAATGAAATTTACTTTTCAAAAAAAAAAAAAAAAAAAAATGGGTAACACGTGTTTCAGTTAGTTTTCTTTTATTATATGGTATAGATATAGACTTGTAATTTTTGCATGTACCTTGTCTGTACCATATATGTAGTCACAATAGGTGAAGACGGGTGCGAAGTTGCTATGGCTTTGGCCTCCAACGCAATGGTGATAGTCATGGTATTCAGCACCAGCAGAAAATGGAATGATTTTTTTTAATGTCCAGGGGAAGTCATACCTGCATCGTACATGATAAACTTGATTATTCAACTTATTTTTGTTTTAAATACATTGCATGGTGGTGGATACAGAAATTTCTTGTAGGGTGGGCACAATATGATCGGTTAAAAATAAGAAAGAAAATAAACATGATGTAAAAATACTATGTAAGAGGGTAAAAAATACGCACCTTATTTAAATAATAAACAAAAATAAAATCTAAATATTTTTTCAATCAAATAAAATTAAGTGTTAATAAAAAATAAAATTAAAATTCAAGGTAAAATAAAACAATTGCTTTTAATCTTTTTATTATTATTAGTTTTCACAAGAAAAGAGTGATAGACATTGCCAATGTGTACCAACCCTGGTAGATATTTTTCATGTAGGCATTATTTTACTAAAATATCCCAATTACCTTTGAGGATTTACACATTTGTCATCTTCCTCACTAAAACCCTTAGTTTTCCCCCTATAATACAATTCGCACATATCGGCCATAAACCATTTCCTTCATGTTTAATAAGGTTATTGTTAGTGGCTAGAGTGTACGATGGGCACATGCCCACCCTCTAATACAGATACATCCGCCACTAGCATGGTGGTCATAATATAAGATGAAGACTAATAATTAGACAAATATATGAACCTACCCACTATGATTTTCAACGGACTCGGTCTCTCTCAAGGCAAGCCACAAAAAGAGTGTAATCATATGTCCTGGAACAAGTGCAGGTCCCAAAAAAGAGGGAATCCCAAACAACAATACGTCCAACCAATGGGCATGCAAAGTAGCAAACCCCATAGGTGATGTGTATTCATGATGAATTTTATGAACATTTTCATACATCCACTTCAAATGACAAAGTCTATGAATCCAATAGTTAGCGTAATCATCAATAATAAAGTAGATAATCAATTGAGATATAACCTCCACTGATGATGGTAAGGGCAAGCTTGATCTAATACCAATCATCTACATATATACATATGATCAATATCATAACTGTGAAAAATATAAATAACTTTAATTCATCACATAGCTGAAAATTTATTTATTTTTCTTATGTTTGATTTTTGTTATATGTTGAGGTGACATGAGCTGCTGTAGATGAACTGGTTTTGAGTTGTTGGGTTGCAGTTTTTGGGCTTAAGTTGTAGTAGTTGGCTTTCTATGACGACTTGAAGCTTGGCCTACTTGCACTATGAGCTATTAATATGTGGGTCTTGACTATATCTCATCGACTTATGGATAGATGTATATAAACCATATTCTAGAGTCATCAATTAATAATTGGAGTGCAGATATTTGGTTCTCTCTTTCATTATCTTGAAGCATCATAAATCTAAGGTTTCATCTCATAGTTTGAGAGCTTTCTTTCCCGTTAGATTTTGATTCAGATTATCTAGTTGATAATCTGATTGTTGATGTTCTTAAGAGTTCGGTTGAGTGTTTGTTTCTGTACTTTGTAATTATTGTTTTTCTTGTATTCTTGGAAGTTTTATTCAATTCTTGATTATTTACCAAGGTTAGAACTAATTGGTTACTAGTTTCTTGACAATAACATTTTCTATGTTTATATAAAAATACTAGATTATATCTCGGAAGCTTTTTGGGATAGACAAATCTAATATGAATTGTTAAAATATGTGTTATGATGTAAAATATAAATTAATGTACTACAATATGAGAAAACACCAATTTTAATCATTTGAATAAGAATGAAAATTTATATTAAAAAGAACATATATGTTTTGATGTTGAGCAGAGTCAGAAACAACTATTGCAGGGCGTGATTGAAGCGGTGATCTTGAAGATATGATCTTTTTTAGAAAAGAGTGGGCTTAACTTATTATGCTCTTGAAGAAAATAGAATTCATATTTACTGGTTTAAAGATGATTAGTGACTTGTCCATACATGATTAATGAATTACCTGAACACATTGTGTTTTTTTTCCTTTATGAACAAAACTCCATAAAAAGTCATTTTTTCCCTTTTTTATATAGTACTACGGTACTCGTTAGAAAGATAATAAAACGCTTGTTAATTTAGTGTAATTTTTTTCTTTAAAAAATCTGGTATATAAAAGTTATTAACGTTTAAAAATCGCATGGGGGAACATGAGAGAGAAAAGACTTTTCGAGAGAAATAATGAGGAGGATGCCACGTGACACACTCAAAAGGGGAATGATGACCTCATTATTGAGCGTCATGTCAACTTTAGTGCTTTTTTTTATTAATATAACATAGATACAATATTATTTATGAGTAATAAAAAATGAAGCATCTTACTTTCATCAAAGGATAAGAGATGAGTAGCATAGGTACGGCGGTAAGTAAGAGTGTTTGCATTACACCCAAGTAACATTTAAACTTGTCGTGTATTGAAAAATTAATCTTGGGTTGAAGTTTGTAAGTGGCGACATAAGCGGGAAATAAGAGTTCCATAACAAGGTAGAAGAGAGGTGGAAGAGTTGATAGGAGAAATACTAAAGGAATGTTGTGGCAATAGAGGACATAATCGGACTTGTTGGCCGTATAACTAAACCATAAGGTTTCTGCACGAGTGAGAGATCGGCCAATGGCGGTTTCAGCCTCTTGGAGAGAGGCATAGGGCAACATTTGTGATGTCAAGAAATGAGTGTCAAGAGTTTGGTTTGTTCACGTATGAGTAATGAGTTTTAAGTGTATTATATACTAGGGGACTATAGATATTGTGTAGGTAACTATAAGATATTTTGAAGGTGTACGTTGAGGTAGGGATGAGCATATTGTACTGAATACCGAACTGAGGGTGTTCGGTACCGGTATCGATACTCACATTTAGAGGTTTTTGGTTTCGGTATTTTCGGTATTGGTACAGGATCAGTATGGTATCGGTATTTTAAGGTAAAATACCGATACCATACCAGTACCGAACCGATATCGTACCGTACCATACCGCATGTTTTTGGTATCAGTATTAGGTTTTGAAAGTTTTCGGAATCGGTATCGGTTGGTACCGATACCGTCCCGAGCTCATCCCTGCCTACGTTAGGGTAAAAATGATGATAGTTTAAACTAACCATGCATATAGTTATCCCTAATTTTATATACATGTTTTGGACTCACATTTAAATAACTTTACCAATCCAAATATCCAATTAACATTCTGAACAACTTAGAGACGTCTTATGTTTACGAACCATGTGTCATACTTAAGATATGGGGTTAACGAGTTTTGTTTGGTTTTGACATACCGTCCGCTCAAGTGAATACCGACCTATCACTTAAGATCAGATATGATGAACATGTACGCTTAATTAGTGGCCAAGACTTAACATGATTTAACCATGTGATCGAAGATACATTTGTCTACATGTTAGATAGATATATTCATAAAGTACATAGGGCCCCCACTTTGGACCGCCTGGAATCCGTCTAGTAGAGCGGACCATATTGGTTTGGACCAATTGCTACAATGGGGGCATACTGGTGTTTGGTCCGTCCGGTTCCAATGGACCGTCCAAACACCCATATTGTAGGTGCTACTAATGAATTGAATAGACAAACGGTACTGAAACATGGTTTGCCTAGGAAAAAAAATACCCAACAGATAAGAAGAGTGGTACTTAAGTTACGATTGAAGGTCAACTTATCCCGCGGGCAACTAAGTTCAAATACTTATGATCATTTGTTCAGAGGGCTGGGGAGCTTGATAGTTATGATCATTTGTTCAGAGGGATGGGGAGCTTGATAGTTATGTCACCCATCGCATACAAGTTGGTTGGTGTAGGTGGAGGGTCGCTAGTGGGGTTTTATGTGACAAAAGGTTCCCAACTAAATTAAAGGGGAAAATCTATAGGGTTGCAGTGAGACATACTATGTTATATGAGACAGATTGTTGGGCCATCAAAAAGATACAAATTCGCAAGATGGAGGTAGCAGAAATGAGATACTAAGGTGGATGTGCGGGCACACTAGGGTAAATCGGATAAGAAATGATGTTATTAGGGAAAAGTTAGGGGTAGCTAGTATATCAGATAAGATAAAGGAAGGTAGATTAAGATGGTATGGGCATGTGAAGAGGAGGCAAATGACGGCCCCAGTTACAGTAGTGGAAACCCTCACTGTAGAGGGAAAGAGGTGTAGAGGAAGACCCAAATTGACTTGGGATGAGTGGATTAGGTAGGATTTAATAGAGATGCACCTTTCTGAGGACATGGTCGAGAATAGGGGTTCGTGGAAGCACAAGATTAAGGTTAAGGATTATTAGGGAAGGTTTGGTTGTATCATAGCGTGGTTATAGGAGCCTCGACTTTTTCTTAAGTTGGTCAGAGGTCAGTTAGGGTGACTTATATTTGGTTGTTTTATTTAGTTGTTTTTTGTTAACACATATACCTTTGTTTTAGTACGTGACTCTTTTGATGTTTCTCTAAATTTAGCTTGTTATTTTTTTATTTTATTTATTTATTTTATTTTATTTTATTTTATTGGTGTTGTTTGCTTTTTGATTATGTGTTGTCGAGCCGGATAAGGTTTGCTTATATCTCACCCCCAGACCCTACTCTTAGCTTTGCTAATTGTGGAATTTACTGGGTAAGATTGTTGTTGTATTTTTTTTTTATTTTTTTGAGTATGGTGATATTGGAAAACTTATTTACTAAAAAGTGTTGTTTAACAATTTTTTTGTCAAAGTGTTTAACAGAAAAAAATCGTTTCTCTCGAATCTTATTGGATGACTATTTCCTTTTTCGAAAAAGTTCATTTAGTTTTTTAATCAATGCTTTTAAATCATTAATAAACTTAAGAAATTTTTATGGTTTATATTAATTTTTTATCTTGTTAGAAATGAACATAATATATACATTTTTTTTTTGAGCGGCCAACTAAACAACGCCGGATACTTCATACGCGGCCCCCCAGTGGCAAAGACAGGGGCACAACCCGGCCCACCCCGGACGCACGAAGCCTCTAGCCCGCCCGACAGCCCGCTTCCAGGGAAAACCCGACCCACATACCCGCTTGAAGGCACGACAGTAGTGAACCAGTAAAACCTGGCAAGATCAGGACTCGAACTCATGACCATAGGCCATGAGTCATCCATCATTTCTCATTATGTCCTTCGTGGGAATCGAACCTGAGACCTCCAAAAGAGATCCCTGGTCCATTCACCAACTGAGCTACCCGTGAAGGACAATATATAAAAAAAACAACTTATAGGAATATTAAATATTTACGGTGTAATTTTTAATGTCATGCGATAACCGGGGCGTGGAAGGATATCTGTGGAGTGGAGGAGAAGCTTTTTAAAGTAGGTATTCGGATCCATGAGAAACTAAGAGTTGTGGTGGGTAATGGCAAGTCGGTCCGCTTCTGGGAAGACCGGTGGATTGCGTCTGACCCGCTTCGGGTTCTGTTTCCGGATTTGTACGGGGTTGCGGTGAATAAACATGGGTTGGTTGGGGACTTCTGGGCTGGGTTCAGGTCTGTGGGTTCGGGCAGTGGGGTTGGGTCTCATCTGGAAGCTGGGCAGTGCAACTGGGTTGGGCTCGGGTCTGCTGGGTTGAGGGAAAGGGTTGGGAACAGGGCTGCTGGGCTGGGCTGTGGGGTTGGGAACAGTTTGTTGGCGACGTCGGATCCTGCTGGGCTTGTTAATAGGGTTGGGTTCAGAACTGTTGGGCTGGGATTTGGGGTTGGGGACGTTTTGGATGCTGCTGCGGATTCTGCTGCTGCGGATTCTACTGCTGCGCTATTGCAAATGTTACAAGGCTGCACTCTTTCGGCTCAAAAAGACCATTGGATGTGGGCAGGTGAAGACTTCTCGGTAAAGACGGTTAGAAAAGAAATCACTGCTGCTGCAAATATTGATCAGTTTGAGGGCTCCTTTTGTTGGAATTCTTGGGCGGTCCCGAAAGCTAACATTCTTGTGTGGAGAGCGACTATGGGAAAGTTACCGGCTGTGGTTCAACTTGTTAATAGAGGTATCTCCTTGCAGAGCTGCTGCTGTGTGTCTTGTGGGATTGCGGATGAAGACTCGGATCACTTATTTGTCAATTGCACGGTGGCCAAAATTGTGTGGTGGCATGTTTTGGTGTGGATGAAGATACCGTACCCGCTAAACGTGTCTACCTTCAAAGACTTGCTCAGCTATGTAAATCATTGTCCCGGTTCTAAAGTTTGGAGGAAGAGCGTCTCTACGGTCGTCTACACTACTACTTGGAGAATATGGATGGCGCGCAACGCAAAAGTATTTGATGGTAAATTCACAGCGCCGATGGTCACAGTGGATCAGATTAAAGAAGATGCTTTTGTTTGGATAACGACTCGTTCGAATACCCGCAAATTTGCTTGGGATAAGTGGATAGAGTTTGATTTGTCCTCTCTCTTGTAATCTTCTTTCTGTTTGTGGCTTGTTCTCTTGGGATTTTGTTTGTTTCGTTTTGGGGTTTTGTACTTCGGGTTTCCAGCCCCTTGCTGGCTCTTTATATCTATATATATATTGCAAAGGGATTAATCTTACATGTCATAATCTTATGCAATCTCTCCTTTGAGAGATGCCACATAGGATGTGATGTGGCAAGTGTAAACCAATTAAAAAAAAGGAAATAAATATGATTTAACCTAATCTATTATAATCTTTAACCTAATCTATTAAATACCTAATCTACTAAATCTAAATATTAAACCTTTATTATTTTCTCTCTCATGTTTTCTCCCATAACTTTTAAACGTTAATATCTTTTATATACGAGATTTTTTAAAGAAAAAAATTACACCAAATTAACGAGCGTTTTATTATCTTTCCAACGAGTACCATAGTGCTATATAAAAAACGGAGAAAAATGACTATTTTTTGTAACTCGACAGTTATTGTGTCGGGCTTAGGATTAGTTTAAAAAAAATTGTGGGTTTGGGTCGGGTCTGGGATTAGGTGATACCCGACCCGATTAACCGAAACAACATACCCAAATACCCGAACTATATACCCGATCATATACCCATGAATTTTTTAACGCATCACATAACTCTTAGACTAATGCGTTCGATATTTCAATATAATTAACTTTTTTTTCTTATTTCATGTTAGTTCTTTTAGAATGATCGATTACAAACTTCCGAATTCATTTGTAATGGCACTAGATTTATACCCCGGCGCAGAGATTCGTTTTTTTATATTTGAATATCATAACTTATGGCAGAGTTTTGTTTAAAATAAAATAATAATAATGATAATATATTTTATTATGTCATATTAGATATTTCAACCCGGGACGCTCCCGGGATAAAAACTAGTATATATATAAAGCGTTTTGCCGTTCAAAAAAAAATGAAGCTACAAAATATTATGACTTGCTAGTTGAAACCGCTCTGAAAGCCAATACAACTCCAATGGTGACCAATGTGAAGAAATCATTCTGTCGTTGAAGACAAGGAGCCCACAACTTACATAATATTTATATATCTATAATCTATAATACATTATAAAGGAGGAGTGATGTACAACATAGTCATTTTTACCTCCGTACAACTTAAGAAGCAACATGTACAACATATTTAAGAAAAAAAATTAAGGGTATTATTGGCATATTTGTGACAATTAAGACACTTAGGAGGGTAGATTAGTAAATTTAACATAATCCAATACCTCACATCCTAAAATCTTATCCCAATTATGCCCTTATGTCCAACTTTTAAAACACAAAATACAACTTAACTTATGATGCATCTTAAATGTGAGACCTTTCAACCCCCCATCTATATTATTATATATACTTCATTATAATCAATTTCTTGAATATTAATAGTCTTTTCATAACCCCAAACAAAATCTTAGAGCTAATTTCATGCTTTGAAACATTGTTTTGTCCAAAAATTTTATGTCTTCATTAGATGAGAAGAGAAAAAAATCAATGAGAAGTTAAGACGCTTGCAAGATATGGTTCCCGGATGCTACAAGGTATAAAGATATGAGTTAATCTTCATATACATATATACATTTTTTTCTACTTGTTCATATTTTCTTTGACAGTTACAAAAATTTATCTTCATAATATATCATTTTTTGCTCCATTTAAATTTAGTTATTTGCTATATACAATGGGAATGACAGTGATGTTGGATGTAATAATAAACTATATTGGATCGTTGCAGAATCAAACTGAGGTAATTTAATTGTGCAACTAACAATTAAAACAATAAACAAACAATATTCAAAATTATTGATGAGAAAATATTTTCAAAATTAATTAGTACAATTTTTCTCTTCTTTATGCATTTTTAGTTTCTCTCCATGAAGCTTTCAGAAGCCAGAATGTTCTATGACCTATTGACCTCAACTCTACTGAATTGGATGATATGGCCCCTATGAAGGTACCAGGTGGCTTTCTTAACTATCCTTGTTAAGAAGTTGTTTATCTTGAATCATATATATTGTTAACTAAATACAACAGACAAAATTATAAATATAACATTCTAGATTTGCTAATACGTTTCTAATATATTATAAATATTACTTCCACTTACTGCATGGGATGAAACCTGATGTTGCAGGGAACAAATGTATATGAAGGACAAATGATGGAGAGGATGGTTGGAGAAGGGTATGGAGACATTCCTCAATTTCAATCAACATGGTCTCCTTGAACGCCATGAAATAGTTAACTCTATAAATCTATATATGCATGCTCAAATATAACTTTATACGTAAACTATATTTGTTCTAAGACTTTTAAGGTATTTGTTTATCTATTTAATGTTCTTGTTAAACGTTGTATGAAGTGTGGTTCACAATATTATTTTGCTTTCGGCAATTGTATATTTTTTAAGTTCTAACTCTAATTAATAAAATAAATTAAACACTAGCATAAAAAGAAAACAAAAACTTAACTATGTGTTAGTTACTTATGTTATTTGTGTTAAGAAATAAGAAATCAAAACGCCATAAATTCACGCTCACGCTAATGCATCAACCCGAATCTTTATCTTCTATACTATATATTATAAAGAATCAGTGAAGGATACCCGCAAAATTTAAGTAAATACAACTTTTATTGCTTATAGTACAATGCTTATTGAAGTTATTTAGAGCGTAAAATTGTCTTTCTACCTATATATTAAATTGTTGAAGAAATTAATTTAAACATAATTATAAAATTGATGAGGAAATTAACAATAATGTGGTGACTCTTTACATTCATAACCTCCATGTCTTTATTATGTTTATATCAATGTTAAAGTCTTATAAATAGTTGTCATGTATTTAGTACATAAATAATGTGGTGACTCTTCACATACATAACTTACATATCTTTTAATGTTTATAGTAAATAAATTACATCATATATTATATATTTATATCTTCTTTTTAAATTTATGTGGTTGTAGGATGGTATGATGTGACACTTCTGCACACAAATGAATATGTAGGTTTGAAGTTTGCCAACACACCCAACCCATGACACGTTTCAACCCATTAAATTGAGCGATATATGTAGGCTTGACTTTTATCCAAGCAAATATGGTAGAGATAATTCATGAGCAACGTCATCATCTTCCTTGATGGTTTTTTGTTTTCTCCGCTACTATAAGCTTCTAGGAATAGAATTTAAGTTTCTGATCTCACGAAGTCACCAATTGAAGGGATAGGGAGCCTAATCCAAAAGGCGTCCCTATCCCCATAAACAAGATCCTCGCGCGTCAAAACGGCTGATAAGCAACAAGCAACATCTGATACGCGCGTACCAGCACGCGCGGAACCTTCCCTTAACACTTTTCATACGAGGTACGAGAGACAACAAAAGGAAGATTCACAAGATCTGTGTCAGAGTACACACGAACAGGAGAATGACATGTGGCAGATAGTACAAAAGTTAAACGGCTCTACTGTACTCACGTTGTCATCAACAGTGACCAGTAGGCATACCTCGCCAACGGTCAGACGACAGAGGTAGCCTCAGCACTGTAGCAAGTACAGCATCACTGTACACCACCAGAAGCCTGCCGTGTGTCCAGCTATAACAACGACTACACTGTAGCGTGACGTCATCAACAGTAATTGGCTGCTTCCCGCCAATTTCAAAAGGAGCATGGACTTGGGCCTCAGCCAGGCCCAAGCCAAGGAAATCACCTGTGGGCCTTTCCGTACGGCCCACCATTATGCCTATAAATAGGAATAAGTTTCTACTTGTAAATTCATTCAGAAAATAGCTCTCACAACTAGATACAATCCTTGTAATCATTCTCTCTTAATAACATTCCGGTGTTTACAGTGGACGTAGGTCATTACCGACCGAACCACTTATATCTTGTCTTTATACACTTCATACACACACTTCACTATCATCACGCTCTCAAACGGGTTACCATCACGGTTTGGGTAAAGGATTAAACCTGTCGTAACATAAGTATAAACCACCCGGTGATTAGTATTAATCGCCGTGTTACTTATTGTTTCTTCATTGGCGCCATTCGTGGGTTAGAATTGCTCTATTCACTCATCTTTTAACCCACCCATGGCTGAACCCAACCCTAACACTTCTGCCCTTAACCAAACCGGGGACGTCGATACTCAGTCCCCGGAAAACCAAAACACACCACACACTGTCGTCAAACAACCCACTTCGCGCCTCGAACCGGATCTCGAAATCCGAGACGTAGACTCGGGTGATGACAGTGACGACGGTTCTGAGGAGGACCCGGACCAGTGGCTCCTTCGTCAGAACGCCAAGAGTGCTGCGATATACCAACGCAAACTCTTGCAGCAAGCCAAGAAGAAGGGCAAAATCCTTACTTATGATACCCCATCCAAAAAGGGGTACAAGAAGAAAGACTCGGCCACTCACGATGACGGTCGTAGCGGGGAACCCGGCGGAGACGCCAAGGTTCGGGGCTGCGCGAGGTAGTTTTAACTATATTGATTACTAATTTATTTGGTCTAATATATTTGTTACGACGCTTGTCAAACTCACATAAAACGAGAGTATCTATGTAAATCATTGACTCCGCTGCATCTTGCAAGTGCCCTAAAATAATAGAAATATGTTGCACACTACAAACTGCATTTTAGTAATTACATCACTTCCACTACAATCTTATGGTCATTAAGAGATACAACGCCACTTCACTACGCTAATTACCGCTCTACGATGACATACTTATCTGCCTTCGAGATACATAAAAGGGTCCCACCGAAGGACGTGGGCCAATCTAAGGGTGTTGTAAGGAATAGTACGACCTATTGTGATGTACCCATTTAAAATATTCAGAAGATATACTTATGAGTTTCAGTTTTTGATAACCTATATTTTATACATCGTTGTTTTCTACTTTAACATAATGAATAACCAACAAACACAATGCACAAGGGGCAAAACAGATGCACCCGCCGCAACGCGCGGGCATTCCTACTAGTACATTATAAAGGATGAGTGATGACCAAGATAGTAATTTTGTACACCATCCAACTATTATAGCAACATGTACAAGTGAAACAAGCTTATATAATAAGGGTATAATTGGAACTTTTTGTACAATTAAGACACTTGGAAGGATAGCAATGTAATTTTATCTTTGATTTTTAGTTAAAACTTAAAATTTCATTCCCTTGCTACCCCTTTCCCCTTCACATTTTCAATAGATTTCAGTTTCAGACTATTAATGGGGCAATTAATTTCGGCACTCAGAACATTAGCATGGCAGGCTGTTTTGACTCACACTAAACAACTAGATCGGAAAGAAACCCAACCTGAAAGAAAGGCAAGTATGGTTACTGGTTAAGGTGGTTGTGTTGTTGGATGTCATGTGACACAACTATCATCTGTAAAAGACGGTTCCACACTTGGACTTGTGCAAGGATATTTAATCTGGTGGTTGTGCACTATTCTTGTTTTTTTTTCTTTGCAGGTTTTTTAAAGCTTTTTATTTGTGCCTATATTTTGTTGATTAACCTTTGTTTTGCATGGTATTTTTTTTGTTATCTTATTTGTTATCTATATATCTGTTACTAATGCAGGTTCAGAAACTGTTTAAGCCACCAAAACACGATCACAACACCGTCCTCTCAAACGTCAATACCTTAAAATAAATAGTTCTTGTGATAACGTAAGTTATCAGTATTTTATGTTAAGTTGTTGTTTTTTTTGAAAGGTAGATTTTATTCAAAAAGCGCAACCGGGAGTCCTCGAAGAAAGGACGCCCGGGCAACAAGCGATTACATCAAATCAAGCGGGTATTTACACCACGCATTCCAATCTACAACTTTCATTTTAGTTCTATGTTTACACCAAAAATACGAAGTCATCTTGATGCTTTCGACGATTTCCACGGCTCGACGTTTCTTCTTTTTAAAGATGCGGTCATTACGTTCGTTCCAGATGGTCCACATCGTCGTATAAAAGATTCCTCTTAACATGCTTCTGGCTTGCCTGGAAGTTGTTTGCTGCTTTGTAATCTTCAACAGGTCCGCTACATCGAAAACAATTAACGGGTTCAACCGGCACTAGCGTTCCACTCGACTCCAAATTTCCGCAGCGAACAAGCATCCAGTGAATATATGTGTAGCCGTTTCAGCATCCGAATCACAGAACTCGCACAGGTCAGATTGAAGGTTCACCCCGCGTTTAAACAACTCGACTTTAGTAGGCAACCGATTGCGGATAGCTCTCCAAACCATAATCTTACACTTGAGTGGAGTCCAACACTTCCATTCCATCTTGTGATCAATCGGCGGTCTTGGGAAGCTGGAAAGTAACCTTCTAGCGCTGCTAACAGTGAAACATTGGGACCCATTCGCTTTCCAACTCCATTTGTCAACCCCCCCTTTCCAGGTGAAATCAAAGATATCCTCCTACAAGCTGAAAAGCTCATTCAATTCAGCAGCAGTAGAGGGATTTTTACGCCACTTCCACTGCAGCGTCTTAACATTTTGCACAACACGAACCCGATCAGAAACAACAGCCCATTTATCGGCTTCGAGTCTGAATAAATTGGGGTAAATTAGACGCAGCGGTTCCTCATTCAACCATGAATCCATCCAGAAACTGATGATAGATCCATCTCCAACTAAACCTTCAAAGTAGCTTCCAAGCGTTTTTCCGGACCAAATTTTCTTATCTCCAATCTTTACAATTTGCTTCCAACAACCACTAGCCGAGGTCGTACACGGCAGGAAAGACCATTTTCTACTCAAGCCGTGACAACCAATGACCACTTTTTTCCATAACTCATTACCCCCACTTTTAAAGCGCCACGCCCATTTTAGAAGGAGCGCGTCATTAACGTCTTCCAGTTTGGCAACACCAAGGCCCCCCTCCGATTTAGGAGTAGTTATAACATCCCAAGCAATCCAATTAATCTTATTTTCATCACTACCACCCACCCATAAAAAAACGTCTCATAATTCTCTCCATACTATCTATAACCGCCTTTGGGGCTTTATAGAGTGAAAGATAGTAAATATGGAGATTTTCTAACACGGCTCTTATAAGAACAACCCGACCACCAATTGAAAGATGCTTCGCTTTCCAACTAGAAAGGCGCTTCTTCATGGTATTCAAGACCAAATCCCAACTATTAATACGCGTCATTTTTGCACCCACTTTAATCCCCAAGTACACAAAGGGAAAAAAAACCTTTTCTACACCCCAAAACTTCTAACATGCTATCCACTTCGCCGTCTTGCGTACCAACCCCAAAAAGGTTTGACTTATGGATATTGATACGAAGGCCGGAGCATAAGTAGAAAATACGAAGAATACGCGTCGTGTTAAGTTGTTGTTATTATTATTATTATTATTATTATTATTAAATGGTTTCGTTTAGTGCTCCACGAGGGTTATTTTCATCTAAAGTGAAATTTAGTAACGTTGTTCTTTATTTTAAACCGCCCTGCCATCGGTTTGTGTGCTTTTTTTTAAATATTTAAACTAACCTGTTTTTTAAAAGGTTTCGTTTAATGCTCTGCGGGTTATTTTTATCCAAGAATTTCCATAACGCCGCTATCATGATGTATTTGACCAACTATAATGTGCGATCGTCATGTTTGTCTTTATACTGTTTCCTATGTAATTTTCTTTGAAAAAATTAGCTTTCGTACACAAAAACATAACTTTTCCGTGACTTTCATGTTTTCTTGATGACTCACTAATTTGGTGAATAGGTTACTGATATGGGGTTTCTGTTGTTGGTTTGGTTGCATGTTTTGCAGTTGGATCGGTTTATACTGAACAGGTCAGCTAGGGATTTCGACTATGCGCACTACATGCTTATAGGAGGCAACAAGGGCAAGGAGAATCCGGTTGTTAGCTCGCCTGCTCGGGTAGCATACAGGAAGCTGTTGGCGGAGAGTCTGAACATGAATAGGACAAGGATTCTTGCATTTAGGAACAAGCCTGTTACACCGACAGATACTGTTTCAAGCGATTGGTCTTCAGTTCAGCTGTTAGAACTGGTAAAGGCTGGTAGATACATCCCTCAGGTAATTGATCATCTACTAGATATGTTTGTAGTTAGATTGTTGTTGTCTTGTTTGCATTGGATGGGTTGGTGTTATTAGATGCACATTTTTGTTTAGTTAATAGATTTAAACCTGTGTTATTGTTTAAAGGCCTAAAATGTGATTTTGTATCTGTTTGTAATTGGATTCAGATTTTTTTAAAGGTTTCATTGGCTCAACTTGTTATTAGATGCGCTTTTGTTTTTTGTTACTAGATTTAATCTTGTGTTATTACACAAAGCCATAACATGTAGAAGACAACCCTGTCATTTGCCAATTGAAGGAGTAAGGGGCTGTTTGGTTGATTAAGTGCTGAATCATTAAGATGGTCTGAATGGTTAAGAGACTCTGAATGGTTAAGAGATGAATCATTCAGCATTTCTTATTAGCTTAATGGTTCAGCACTTAATTATTCCATTCAGATGCTGAAACAAACAGTCTGAATGCTGAATGATTCAGACCAAAATGGTTAAGAGGCTGATTAAGAGGCTACCAAACAGCCCCTAAGTTGTTTTGAAGTTTGGGGGTTTTGAGTATAGAACTGAAATTCGAATGGTTTTTTTTGTTTGAATTATTATTTACAGATGAATGTCTGTGTTTAACTCGATTATGACATTTATTGGTTCATTGTGTTCTCGATCCGTTTCTTAGGGTGGACGGGGCGCCGCCAGAAAAGGTCACGGGTACCCCACTACCAGTACGGTAACACCGCCGCCACCAGTGCTGCTAGAGGTCCCGTGAAACAATACGGGTTCTTCTTACCGTGCTGGTTCTAGAGGAGAGAGAAAGTTGGAAAAGTATTATTAAATTATCTATGAATCCCGACTTCCGAGTAGTTTTCACTTTTGAGATTATGCTAATCTATTGGCTTATTGTTTGCAGGCGAGGTATGGAACAAATGAGATATGTATAGATCTGTGGAACTAGGCTGGTAAGAACCCA
Source organism: Ambrosia x helenae (assembly GCA_030844895.1). NCBI lineage: Eukaryota > Viridiplantae > Streptophyta > Magnoliopsida > Asterales > Asteraceae > Ambrosia > Ambrosia x helenae. Next base: position 108,819,653 of record CM061230.1, read on the forward strand.
TACAGTTATCTAACCAAAGAGGAAGCATAGCAAAGATAAAAAAAATGAAAAAAAGAAAGTTGGATGTTTTTCATTCATGTTGTATGCGGTATTTATTTGGTTACTATGAATCATGCACCATTAGCACGCTTGAGAAAAGTTGGTAGTTCATAATCCTCCAAAATAACATTAGAGTCGAGTATTACGTTGCATATTGTCGTCCCCGCGGCAACGCGCGGGCATTCCCACTAGTATAGGCTAAAAAAGTAAGACACACGACAAAATATATAAATAAATTCAGCGACATAGAAACTTAGTAATAAAAGAATTATAGGTTGTTTAGCACTTCTAAATGTGTAAGTGTTCAACTAGTAAAGGTCTGAACCACGTGTTGAATAAGTAAGTGATATGAACCATTCAGACTCATTGTATTCCTTACCCATTCAAAGATAAATGTCTGATTAATTCAGACATCTGCTTGCAAAATAAATTGTCTAAGGTGTTTTTGTTTTTTTTGCAGGAAAAGGTTTGCAGTCTGCGGACCACATCTGCAGACATCTGCAGGAGAAGAGGTGGACCAAAGGTTTGCAGTCTGCAAGAAGAAGACTGTTTGTTTGTTAACGTCTGAAGGCTGCTGAAATAAACTGAAATTTAAATAAACTGATTTTTTACACCAGTCTGGCGGTGGACCGTGGTGGACCATGGTGGTTGTGGTGAACGGTAGTGGTGGTGGACGGTGGTGGTGGATCGTGGTGGTGGTAGACGGTGGTGGTGGACGGTGGGTGGTGGTCATGGACCGTTGTGGTGGTGGTGGACGGTGGTGGACGGTGGTGGTGGGTGGTGGACCGTGGTAGTGGTGGACGGTGGTGGTGTGGTGGTGGACCATGGTGGTGGTGGACCGTGGTAGTGGTGGACGGTGGTGGGTGGTGGTGGTGGTGGTGGTGGATCGTGGTGGTAGACGGTGGTAGTGGTGGATGGTGGTGGTAGGTGGGCCGTGGTGGTGGTGGACCGTCATGGTGGTAGTGCACCGTCATGGTGGTGGTAGACGGTAGTGGCTGTGGACGGTGGTGGTGGTAAACGGTGGTGGACCGTGGTGGTGGTGGACGGTGGTGGTGGTGGTGGGTGGTGGTGGACCGTGGTGGTAGTGGTGGTGGGTGGTGGATCGTAGTGGTGGTGGACGGTGGCGGTGGTGGCTAGTGGACCGTGGTGGTGGATGGTGGTGGTGGTAGGTGGGTCGTGGTGGTGGTGGACCGTGGTAGTGGTGGACCGTGGTGGTGGTGGATGGTGATGGTGGTGGTGGGTGAGGAGAAGAGAAGAGGAGAACACCTTTGAAGACATTGTAACAAGTCTGCACCAAGAAGAGGTCGGGAAGACCATTTTGAGTGAAAGGTCTTCCAAAAAACAAACAATCTGCAGACCCTAAACGTCTGCGCGGTGCAGATAAAAGAGGCCAGAAGTGCTTCTGAGCAAAAAAAAAAACCCCTAAATGAACTGTATCTGATCGATTCAGACATATTGTAACAGTACTGATTTCTGGGAGATTAATATGGACCTTTGTATGACACCCTAGGCAAATCCCACATCGGTCGTGGCCAGGAGATATCCTTGGTTCATAAGTAATCCAAAGCCTCTTAAATCACCAACGCGTTTTGGACTTAATGCTAGTGGATGAGAGGAGAACTCAACAGTTAAGCGTGCTCAGGTGGGAGTAGTATCAGGATGGGTGACCTCCTGGGAAGTCTCCACCGGGGCGACCAAAAACAAATCCGTGAGCTCTGGATGGGCAACCCATCGGGGCAAAGCGAACAATATTGGTGGTGAGAGGGGCCGGATGTTACAAATGGTATCAGAGCCACTCCTGTGCCGTTCGGGATGGTGGGGCAAACCTCATCGAGGACGATGAGTCCCTAAGCGGGGGGGGGGGGGGGGGTGATTGTAACAGTACTGATTTCTGGGATATTAACATGGACCTTTGTATAACACGCTAGGCAAATCCCAAATCGGCCGTGGCCAGGAGAGATCCTTGGTTCAAAAGTAATCCAAAGCCTCTTAAATCACTAAGGCGTTTTGGGCTTAATGCTAGTGGATGAAAAGAGAACACCACAGTTAAACGTGCTCAGGTGGGAGTAGTATCAGGATGGGTGACCTCCTGGGAAGTCTTCACCGGGGCGACCAAAAACAAATCCGTGATCTCTGGATGGACAACCCAGCGGGGCAAAGCGGATAATATTGGTGGTGAGGGGCCTGATGTTACACATATATCCCATTAAGAGCTCAAATAAACAACCCCTTAATATTCTAAACCATAGTCACATAAATCGCTAGAAAGGCCACGATCTACGATCCGGATTGTTCGTACCGAATCGCGGTACGAACGTGTTCTGGGAACGCTCCTATTCGCGACTTCGGCCACATAATTAGTGTTCCGAAGATTGAGATGAAACACCCGCAATAAATAAACTAGAAATAGAAATGAAATAGATTGATGAATGCAATAGAGATGAATACGTTGACAAGAGAAGAAATAGAGCCAAGATGATGTGTAGATGGAGATGAATTAACAATTTGGTGAGATGGAAATGAAAGTGAGGGCTGAACATATCTAGGATTTACAAATCTTTTTATTTCTACTGGAACAAAGTTACATGTTCACCCTTATTTTATAGTATTTTGTAAAATTTAACCCCAAAACTAGACATTTGATTGTTTCTTTTTCTTTTTTGTTTAGAGTGTTATTTGTTATACCCAGGGGCGGACATAATTAAAGAGGAGGGGTTGCGGACGTTGCGGCTCAACTTCGCGCGCGTAGTGGAAAATTAGTTGAAAATTTGTTTTTTTTTACGAAATTTAGAAAACGTTGCTACTAAAATGAAAAAAATGAAAAACGTTACTACTGATTTTATGGCCTAGATCCGCCACTGGTTATACCTATAGCTTGATTACTTGTACATTAAGGTGTATTATAAAGATTTTGTGCTTCTAAGGTTGTACATGTAGGTTATTTAGATATTAACCCATATATCGTATCAAAGCGATCCGGAATGAGCTTACTCCCCATCGAACTGAATTTTAGGGACCTAGTGAATTGAGATCCCGTTTCACGTTCCGTACCGGTACGCACAGCGAACCATGTGACTATGTTCTAAACAAATTTTACAACGTGTTGTGCTGGTGCTGGAGCTTGAAAGTTGGAAATTTGGAATGGGAAATATGAATTCTTCCTACGAAACGTCATCCTATTTTATGAGAACCGGGCTTAATTAAGTCCAATGGGCCAGATAAAGTGGGCTGTCCCCTTTCGGTTCTGCAGCGTGATGCAGAAAAGTGAAAAGAAAACTTATAATGATTTAACACATTGGGCTGGACCTTGACACCGCCCTTATTTGTATTTGTATATTTAGTTTCTTGCCCAATTAATTGTTTCGAGTTTACATAAAAATCATAGAATGGCCTATGAAGCTTATGCATTTAATTTATGGGTGAAGTTATCTTACAAAGTGTAATAAAAATAAGAAGAGTAAGAAGGATACAATTAAAAACACATTAGATCACGAAATATGACACAATGAGCCACAAAATATAACACAATGCCGAAAAATATAACACAATGTTGAAAAAAAAAAGACACAATGAATCGCAAAAATGACACAATGATGAAAATAAGAAAAAAAAAACACAATGCTGCAACGTAAATTGTAAAACCAACAAACTAAAAATCCAAAAAAGCAAAAACCTAAAAACTAAGATCGTAGGGTTCGATGAGACGGGTCCAATGCCGCTTGAATGAGTTCAATCTGAATCCGTTTGATACCCTTCCTACGACATCCTATTTTTCTTTCACTATGTATTTGATCCTTACCCTTTAATTTATTCACTTTTGTAATATTTTCCATTGAAGAATCTATTAATATCCTTGATGTGTTTGCGAGTTCTTTTAAGAGAAATAGGTCAAAGGGAGTGGATGGAAACCAAAACAAAAAGGTTATTGAATTTTAGTAACATCAACTATCATGTGTTGGACGCTGTCACTTCTAACTAATTACTTGGTCATCACAACTCTCACCTTGTAACTTATTTTTCTCTACCACTATCATACTAACTAAAACTTAACCCAGCTAAGGGGTGTGAAGGCCTCATAACGTGCCACGTGTCACACCCCTTTTCGTTTATTATATATTAGGTTAGAGCCCCATGTGTACATGCGGTATATGTCCATGTCAAATGAAAAAAAATTCTATAAAGATTGTAGTATGCAAATTTTATTTATTGAAAGTTACATAATACAATTCGTATGAATTTCGGTTGATTGTAAATTAACATAAAAAAGTTTAATGTTACCCAATAACAGATATGTGAATCAACAAATGTTTGATTCGACGTGATTTAAAAACAAATAATGAAATGAATAAACATATATTTATTGTAACGACATGCAAATTAAGATTAAATTCAAAGTAAATAAATGTAGTTTAGCCAATCATACAACCAAAAAATTATAAAAAAATTAAACGATTTATGCAAAATATGATCGCATACTTATTCACAAACTTCAAAATATTTTTTATAGACAACATTTGCTATTAATTATTAACGTTGTCATCTTTATCCAATATTAGTATCTTCGGGCCATCTGTACTCTTGTCACTTGGCAGCGACATACAACTGCCCATGTGTAAAAACAGGATCTTTCAAATACAGACCTACCCTAAATAGGGTTTGTCCTTAACTCTTATTTATTGTCATTACGAAACATAAAGTATGAGGGAATTGTCTTCTGTTAATTAATCTGAAAGGAATCTTCTTATCAGGTGGGGACAACCTAATTCTTTAGATAAAAGTTTGCATTCTTATGCTCCCTGAAATTATTTTAACTTCTATAACACGGTTTGATATGGCAAGACGATTTGAAACTTGTGGCTTTAAAAAGAATTTATGTCCACTTATAGGGTTCCTGAACCATTAGAATAACAAAACAATAAAATTTGTCAAAAAAACTCGGATGAGGAAAAGAAAGACATTTGGCATTGTAACTGTATTATCATCAAGAATTTAAGGTAAATATATCCTGAAGACCCTGAACTGTTTTGACGGTTTGACTCATAACCAATGACCTAAAAATCAAGCTAAAACCATGGTGAAAAATCAATACTAAACCTACATGAGAAACTCGTTAGGAGTAAAGATAGCAACGTGGATGGGTTGAATAATATGTCAAAATGGGAGGTTTTTTTATAGGACAACCTTTTATCCATTTGACCTGTTTCAATGCTACCACAATCGGAATATTGTGTCTCGAACAATTCTGATCGAATAAGTCGGATTTATTTATATAGTTGAATTATAAAAATGGAAGGACTTATAATTTACGTGATTTGGTCAATGACGCCTAAAATTAGCACAATTATTGCAATCATGATGATGGTTAGTGTTTCATGACAATTGATTAAAGGACAATTCTTTGTAAACATAATATGATAACGTTAATCTGTCAAAGATATTTAAATTAAAGACGTAATATTATTATTCTTAGTATCACTAAAACGATATTTAGTTAATGTAGTCAATGATGAAGGATTTCATGACAAATAAGGTTTTTACTGTTATGAATTGCCTTTTAGTTAATGTTGTAAAATGATATTTTATTACTAATTTCATTACGAATTACTAATAATTGTATTTTAAGTCATGAAAAATAAATAAAGTCAAAGAATTGACCTCCATCAATGTAACAAAAACAGTAAAAAGTTTTTATGTTTATCGGTCAACAATATTAGAATGAAAGTCATTATATTAGTAATATATTGAAAATTATTTTGAATATATTATGTATTTTAGGAAATTGTTAAATAGGTTTAAATTATATTTATTATTAAAAGAATAGATTTAAATTATATTTATTAAATACATTTTGTTTACCAAAATTACTGCATTAATCTTTCTCTTATAATACTTACATTTTCGAATTGTTCCACGTTCTGTTTATAGTGTGTATAGCAAGTGTGATCAATGTGATACCGTGCAATTAAATAGATGAAGTATAATGTTGGGTCTGCTGACCTGGAGAAGAACAGATGATTAGAACGCCAAAATATGCTAACAGTTTGATCCTTTGAATAAACAGTCTTTACAACTTACTTCTCCCAAAAGACTGCTGACTATAACAACTGTTCTATCCAAACAACTGCTGATACAAAGGACTGCTGAATAAACAACTGATGAAGAACAACTGCTGACCAAAGGTCTGATGAAGAACAACTGCTGATTCAAGTACTGAAGACCAAAGCACTGCTGGAACCAACAGCACTTAGGCTCCAGCAGTGGATACAAGACCATCAGAGTTTTCCTACAACAGCTGTTTACTATCAGTGCTTTCAATGTAACAGTAGTTTGTATTAGGCAGATGTTTATGTTTGTTATTCTGTTAGAGGTCACTGTCTTAGGTGACGTCAGCTTAGGTCATCAGTGTTTTGAGTCTGTCTATAAATAGAACAGTGCCTGTACTGTTCTATTGCATCACACACACAAACATTCTCTCAGACAAACACTGTGTGATCAGGCTGAGGGGGAGTAATTGTACGATTGTAATCTTTTAGATAAATGAAAGCATTCGATCTGAAAACATTTACTCTCTTGTTTTGATTAACAGTTTATTATTCCGCTGCAACTTCATTCTATTTTCGTTTCACTGTTATCATATTTAGTTAAACAATCAAAACAATCAAACTCAGATCCTAACAATTGGTATCAGAGCTTGGTCAATTAAATTCGATCTAACAAATCAATTTAATAATCAGCTCACAATTATTGATATCGTTTGTCTGTTGGATTGAAAACAGAGTAATAGTTTAATTTCGTTTCAACCGTTTTTAAACAGACTTTGTTTTTTGAAAAATCAGAGAATGGCTTCAATCAATCACGATCCACATAACACTGGCACGAACAACAAGCCACCGATGCTTGTCAGATCTGAATACAATATCTAGCAACGTCGGATGAGCCATGTTCTAGCTCAACAAAACACTGGGTATTGGAAGTCGGTTATCTTCGGACCACATGTTCCGACTGTGCCGAGTACTGAAGATCCCAAGGTGTTTGAGCCAAAGAAACTTGAAAACTACTCCGACCAGGATTTTCAGAAAATTGAGCTAGATGCTAAGGCCTTCAGTATTGTGGCCATGGCTCTACCCAATGATATATATGCTGGGTTGTTACACTGTAACAGTGCAAAGGAGTTGTGGGATGCACTGAAAGAACAGTTTGGTGGGACTGAGGAGGTTATTGAAAACAATCGTGAAATACTTAACCAACAATATGAAACATTCAGTCATGTCAAAGGAGAGTCATTAACTCAACAGTTTGAGAGGTTTAATTGCTTAATTAGTGAACTAAAATTGGTAGATCATTACCAGACAAATGGGACACTATTGCTATTGTGATGAGAAACTCAATTGGATTTAAAGACCTATCACTGACCCAGCTTCATGGTAAGCTCTTGACCTATGAGAGAGAGCTTAACCAGAAAAAGAAGCTCCAGGACTCTGGAAAAGTGTCTGATGACTATGTATTTGGGAATACAGCACTTTTGGGTCATGATGAAGTGCCTGGAAACACTAAGGATCAGAGTTATGATCATTTCATTGACATAACTTCAGGTTTTAACTCAGGTTTTAACTCTGATTCTTATTCACTAAACTATGCTTTCACAGCAAGTGGTGGTGATATCCAGGCATCTGACAATATATCCTTTGAGTATGATGACCTGAAATACTTTGACCTTGATGATTTGGAAAAAATGGACATTATGCACCAATTGGCCCTTCTCAGTGTAAGAACTAATAATTTTTACAAGAAAACTGGGAGAAGGTTTCCATGGTTAACTGGCAGATCTAAGGTTGGGTTGGATAAATCAAAGATAAAGTGTTACAAAAGTCATAGACTTGGTCATTTTGCTAGGGAATGTAGGGGTCAACATGGTACACCTATGATAACCTATCCAAATCAAAGACCACAGACCAACACTTATCAGAATTCCTATAATGCCCCTGGACCAAATGTGCAAAACACTGCTCATTTTGCACAGTCCTCAAACACTGTTCCTGTCCAGTATGTCCAAACCACTGTTCCTCAGATCCACTATGTGCAAACACCTGTTGCTCAAGCACCTGTGCAAACGACTGTTGCTTCATCCTTTGCCCCTGCAGAGACCAGTCAACACAGCTTCTTTACACAAGGCTTTGTTGATTGGAGCAGTCTACCTGATGAGCTAACAGATGAAAATTTTGCACTAGTTGCCAAAACTGAAAATGAACCAGAAAATTTTTGTTTCATGGCCATGGTGGATGAGATTGAATCTGAGGAGGTGGTAACTGAATCTGATGTTGTGACTGATAATGTTGTTAGTGAAGATGTTACAGGTGAAAAACCTGAAGAAGAGGTTGTGAATCTCTCAGATCCCTGGGGTGCATCTGATGACTGTGAGTGCAAGTGTGATTGTGCATTGATGGCTGCTGCTAAGGTATCCCCTCAAATTCTTAAAGAGTTGTGTTCTGACAAATGTGTAATAGCATTTGCTAACATCAAAGAGGTGAATGAAAACCTTAGAGAGAAAATTTTGGATGATGAAGTTAAATTTGAAAAACTTACAAAAGATTTAAAAACAAGTTTAACTGCAAAAGAGTCTGAAATAAGCAGCTTAAAACATGAAGCAACCATAACCAAAGACCAGCTCCAAACTATGAGAGCAAAATATCAAAGTTGTAAAAGTGAGCTTGAGTCCACCCAAGTTGAATGTGAGAAATGGGTGGAATCATGTAGAGGTTTTGAAATGTTACTCAACAAACAAACTAAAAGTCATGTGAAGTTTGGCTTTGGTTTTGAAACCACTGCTCCAGCTTTTGAAAACACTGACAAAAAGAGTCAAAAGTCTGTTGAGGTAGTACCAACAAACCTGCAGGGTCAAGAGATTAAAATCACTGAACCAAATGGTAAGAAAATTGTTCTTGAAAAACTAGAAGGTTCCTCATCTTTTACTGAACTTGAAAAGTATGAATTTAAACCTACTTGGTCTGATGAGTGTGATACTCTTGAGAATTTTAAACCTGTTGATTTCAAAACACCTGAGGGAAAGACAGCTCCTCAAGCAAAAGTCATTCCCCTGGCAAAAGTCATTCCCCTGAAAAATCTTCCAGCAGATGCTCAAACATCTGCTGAAAAGAAGGCTGAAAAGGGGAAGAAGAAAGAAAAGACTGTCAACTTGTTCTGTGATTTCTGTGAAAAGAAGAATCATGTCACTAAAAACTGTTTTCTTCTAAAAGCATATGACATTAACAAAGGAACAAGTGAATGTGATTCCAAAGCCACATGCTCAATATGTGGGAAAAAGAATCACAAGACCAAAGAGTGCTTGTATCTCAAAAATTTTGATGTAAAAATACAAGAATACAAAGCTAAAACTCTTGCAAAACCTGTGGTTAGTACTTCAAAAGGAAAGCCCAAACAGAACTTCACCCCTGTCCAAACACCTGTTACAAAAAGGCTTGAAACATCTGCTTCTAGAGATGTCCAAGTAACAGATGCTCCATCCACAAGCAAATACCCAAGAGGTTATGGTCAACCTCCATGTCACAGTCTGCCACATGTTTATGAGGAGCCAAAAAGACCCTCTAAACCAAGAGTGAACAGAAATCCATATGGGTATTATCATCTGTCAGGAAGTGATCAAACAACTGCTGCACCAAGTGTTGACATTCAAGCACTGGCAAATGGTCAGCAGCAGTTGTTGAACTTAATTCAGAAATTGGTCCAAACCACTGATCACCTTCCAAAGCTTGAGTCTAAAAGGTCTGAGGACCCATCCAAAGCCAAACTGGCTTTGGACACTCACCAAAACTAATCATTTACTGATGTGCAGGGAGCTTCTGCTTGTTTAGATAGTCTTTGGTATGTAGATAGTGGAGGCTCCAGGCACATGACAGGATGTAGAGCCCTTCTTCTGGACTTCTTGGCTCATGGAGGGGGTGATATATCCTTTGGTAATGATTCAAAAGGTAAGGTGTTGGGTTCAGGGACTGTACAAGCTGGAAAACTCAAGTTTGAAAATGTCAATCTTATTGATAATCTCAAGTTTAATCTTCTCAGTGTTTCACAAATGAGTGACAAAGGTTATGGCTCATTTTTCACAAAGAAAACTTGTAAGATTATTGGGCTAGAAGTGGTGAAAAAGATTGATACCATTATTGCTGAGAGCAAAGCACAACTTGTTGCTCATAGAAGTGGCAATGTGTATGTTGTTGATATGTTAAAGGACAATCCTATGGCAAATGTCTGTCTATTTTCTGCTGCCTCCACTAAGGAGACAGAATTGTGGCATAGGAGATTGGGTCACACCAACCTTAATACTATCAACACACTCTCCAAACAAAGCCTTGTCAGAGTTTTACCATCAAAAGAATTTAAATGTGATGAGCATTGTGTTTCTTGCTTAAAAGGGAAACAACATAAAAGCTCTTACAAATCCATTGATGAGTCCAAAACTAGTCAGTGTCTACAATTGTTGCACATGGACTTGTTTGGCCCTGTTAAAATCATGAGTCTAAGAAGAAAGAGATTTTGTCTTGTCATAGTTGATGATTTTTCTAGGTTTACATGGACTTACTTTTTACATTCTAAGGATGAGACTGCAGGTATATTGAAGGACTTTTTCACCAAAGTTGAAAACCAATATGACTTGCCAGTAAAAGTCTTCAGGAGTGACAATGGAACAGAGTTTAAAAATAAGGAGTTGGATGACTTCTGTGTGTCAAAAGGGATTGTGAGGCAGTTCAGCATCCCAAGAACACCAGAACAAAATGGGGTGGTTGAGAGGAAAAATAGAACTCTTATAGAAGCTGCAAGAACCATGCTAGCAGATTCTGGTTTGCCACTGTCCTTTTGGGTAGAAGCTGTAAACACTGCTTGCTATGTTCAAAACAGAGTTTTGATCAACCCCAGACATCAAAAAACTGCTTATGAAATTTTGTTCAAAATCAAACCATTAATTTCATTCTTCAAAATCTTTGGCTGCCCATGTTTCATTTTAAATCTCAAAGATTCCATTTCAAAATTTGCAGCCAAAGTAGACTGTGGTTATTTTCTGGGATATTCTTCTACTGCTAAGGCCTATAAAGTGTTTAACACAAGGACTAAGACAATAGAAGAAACTCTGAATGTAAAGTTCAATGAACTTTCATCTCTAAAAATCCCTGCAAACCCTGCTGAACTATTTGATTTAGATAAATTCAAATTTGAAGATATCACTGTTAAAGCTAACAATGCAGGTATTCCACAGTCTCCACAACAAGATTACAGAACAGATGTTGTGATCCCTAGTTACTACAAAATCTATTCTGCCTCAGAGGAAGCAGCTGTTCAAAACAATTGTCAAAACTCTGCCACAGCTGTGTCAACCACTGTTGGCCAGTCTTATCCTCAAACCACTGCTTCACCCCTCACAATCACTGACCTATCATCTGTTGACAAAAGTCAATCATCTGTTGACAAAAGTCAGTCAAGTTTCACACCACTTGGACCCATTCCTCCATTACCATTCCAAACATCTGATGGCACTACAGAAGTACCAACAGATGTTACACCAACAGAGTCACCAAACCTCTGTCCATCACCTCAAAATGCCATTGTTCCATATCAGGGAGATCTTATTTACTTAAGAGCTCATCCACCAGACCAGATCATTGGCAACATCAGAGAGGGTGTGCTCACAAGAAGCCAATCCTCCAATATCTGTCTTTTTGCAGGTTTCTTATCCCTCACACAACCTGTCAAGTACCAAGAGGCACTGAAAGACAACAGTTGGGTAGAAGCCATGCAAGAAGAACTCCTTCAATTTAAAAGACAACAAGTATGGGAGCTTGTACCACTTCCTAAGGATGTTTGTCCTATAGGAACAAAGTGGGTCTTCAAAAACAAGACTGATGAAAGGGGTATTGTTGTCAAGAATAAAGCCAGGCTTGTGGTTCAAGGCTTCAGACAAGAAGAAGGAATAGATTATGATGAGACTTTTGCTCCTGTAGCAAGACTAGAAGCCATCAGACTCTTCTTAGCCTTTGCTGTCAATCACAACATAAAGGTGTATCAGATGGACATCAAATGTGCTTTCCTTTATGGCAAAATTCAGGAGGAGGTCTATGTATGTCAGCCACCTGGTTTTGAAGACACATTCCATCCTGACTATGTCTACAAGCTCAACAAAGCTTTGTATGGACTCAAACAAGCACCAAGGGCCTGGTATGAAACTCTTTCCACATTTCTCTTATCCATTGGCTTCACAAGAGGTAAAATAGACAAAACTTTATTGCTTAATGGAAAGGGAAACACTTAATGATTGTTTAAATATATGTGGATGACATCATTTTTGGATCCACATGTAACCAAATGTGTGAAGAGTTCAGAAAACTCATGACAGCAGAGTTTGAGATGAGTGCCATGGGTGAGCTTCAGTGTTTCCTTGGTCTACAAGTGAAACAACTGCAAAATGGCACATTCATTCACCAAAACAAATATGTAAAGAATTTATTAACCAGATTTGAGATGAATGATTGTAAGCCATGTAGTACACCCATGAGTACAGTCAAGCTGCTCACTATTGATGACAAGGATGAACTGGTTGATCAAACACATTATAGATGCATGATTGGGTCTTTACTGTACTTAACTGCATCTAGGCCAGACATTATGTTTGCTACCTGTGTCTGTGCCAGATCCCAGGCTTCACCCAGAAAGTCAAACCTTATTGCTGTGAAAAGGATATTCAGATACCTCAAAGGTGCTCCCACACTTGGTATCTGGTATCCTGCTAATGGAAACATTGAGCTTTCAGGTTATTCAGATAGTGACTTTGCTGGCTGTCACACCACAAGAAAATCCACATCAGGAGGGTGCCAATTTCTAGGGAATGCCTTAGTTTCATGGCAAAGCAAAAAGCAGGCAGCTGTTTCAACCTCAACAGCTGAAGCTGAATACATTGCTGCTGCAAGCTGTACAGCCCAACTCATGTGGCTTCAAAATCAACTACTGGATTTTGGGATAACTGCACTTCAGACTCCACTCATGTTGGACAGTCAAGCTACTGAAAATATCATCAAGAATCCAGTCTCTCATTCCACTACCAAACACATTGACATAAGACATCATTTTGTCAGAGACAGCTATGAAAAAGGTTTGATTTCTCTGCACCATGTTCCAACAGAGGATCACTTGGCAGATGTGTTAACAAAAGCTTTAGACACATCTACCTTTACAAATCTGATTTCCAGAATTGGTATGTTAAACATGGATTAAACAAATAAATTTTCAATAAATCATAATAAAATGTTTCAGAAAATCAAAATTTTTTCAAATAGCTGTTTGGTTGAAAAATCTGTTTATAACATCTGATCAGATAAAACAACCACTGTTTCATTCATATCCACTGTGGGTTGAAAAATCTGTTTCAAAACATCTGATCAGATAAAACAACTGTTTTCTTATATATTTATACTATATCTATACAAAAAAAAAACGGTTGGTTCCATCAGCTGTTTGTATCAGTTGTTTGCCAAAAACAGCTGTTCTCCACCAGATGTTTCATCCATCAGATGATTGCCACGTCTGCTCATATAAGCAGAGGTTTGGCCACATCAGCGGTTTCATTGAGCCTATAAAAACCCTGTTTTACCACAACAGACGTTACACTGTCTCATTGTATTCAAAATACTAAAAACCGCCTTCTTCATTCTCAAAACCTCCATCAAATTTCAATCATCTTCACCTTCGAAATCCATTATAATGGATCTTCAAGCTAAAGCCACCCACAATTGTCTCCCCTATCTGATTAAAACAGATGACAACGTTTCATTCCATTCCACCATCGACATTTTTCTAAACTCCAAATACTTACCCATCTTAACCGCTAACGCCCCCATTTATCTCGATACTCTTCAAGAATTCTGGTTGAATGCTGAGTTTCTACTCCAAGACAAAAAGTCTACTTCCATTATTTCCAAAATTGGAGAAACCAGTATCGTAATTACCCCTGAAACCATATCCACAACCTTCACACTGAATGACCTGGCAGGTAAGGACTCTTTTACTAAAACAGAGCTTCACACTGAGTTCCAAGAAAGAGGGTATGAGGGTCAGATGACTGGATCAACTCTTTTCAAAAAGTTTTTCCCTCCAGTCATGAAATTTTTCTTCCATACTCTTCTTCTATGTGTCTCTGCTAAGTCCACATCCTTTAATGAAATTCCATTAAGGATGCAATATCTGGGTTATGCCATGTTGTCAAACTCTGACTTCAATCTTTCCCAGGGATTGTTCATGGACTTAGTATCAAATGTGAAAGCAGTCAAGTCTGGGTCTAACAATGCTTTTCTTATTTACCCAAGAATTCTTAGTGTAATCTTACAAAAAGTCTTACCAGAAAAAGTTTTCAAAAAGGGTGAGGCAATGCAAATGAAAAGCTTAACTAATGAAACTTTCACTAGAATGCTGGGTGGAAGCACCCAAGAAAAAGTGTCTAAAGTGTCAAAAGTTTCTAAAACACAAACAAAGAGGACAAAGACAACAACTGTTGTCAAAACCTCTGTTGTTGAGCCCACTGCTCCTGGTGATCATGGCACTACATCCAGTGCTGTGAAACCCACACCAGCCACTTCCAAAAAGAAACATCCATCCACAAAAACCACCACTCAACCACAAATGAGGCTTCTGGATGTTGAGGTACCAGAAGAAACCTCTGTTGCACCACAAAAGCAACCTGAAACCACTGTTGTTACTTCCTCACAACAGCTGGATATACCTCCACCTGACCAAACTCCTCATGAATCCTCCCAAAAGGATCATGTTGTAAGCCAAAGGGACACACATCATGATACATTTGAGTCACTTGGCCAAATGTTCACAAGCCCCTCTCCCAGGGCTAATTCTCTTGTTACTCCTCCACCCTCACCATCACATCATGTCCCACAAACCATGCAACCTCTGTTTGAGGCAATTGACAAATCTCAGGAAGATCCCAGTTCCTCTCTTCCACCTGTCACTGAGAGTATACTCCCACAAGTGACTGGTCCTGAGAATATTCAATCTGCTATCCAACAAACAGAAGAGGAGGTTACACCACCTGAGTTTAATGCAACTCTAGGTGAGTTTTCAAGTGGAGCAGCCACTACTGATGTAGAGACCACTGTCTCACATCAGGACAGTGATTACATTGCTAAGACTCCCTTGAAGGCAACAACTGTTGAAGCCACTATAGTGTCTCCAAAAACAGTTGGAAGTCCCCAGTACCAAGAAAAAGGGGCATCTGATTCACCTATTAGGACTGAATCAGGTAGAACTACCACTGGTAGGGACTCAGATGATCCTATTAACTTAGGAGATGGGTCAAAATACCAAGAATTGACGGACAGAGTTTCTGTAATTGAAACCTCTGTAGCTGACATCAAATCTGATGTCAAGCTTATACTGGCCTCCATTGCAGACCTTTCCAAGAGTCAACCATCAACTGCTAATATAGCCAGTGAGCTATGGAAATCCGTTTCCCCCATCATCATAGCTCACAGAAAACTGGCTGATCAGACACATGAGACTTATATGGCTGAGATCAGAAATATAGTAGATGCAAGGTACAAAGATACCCATGCTGATATTAAAGCCATCAAGGACCACCTGCTGAAGACTACTGGCTCTGCCCCTACCACCATCCTCAGGGATGAAAATGATTATGCTTTCACGGCTGATGATGCCAAAAAGGGGGAGAGTGGCAGAGATAGGCTACCAAAGCTAGATCCCTTTGGTTGTCCTCCTTCTCAAAAAGGCCAAGCCAAGTCTGCCAACAAACCAGAGTCTACTAAAACAACTCCTCCACAACAACAACAACAAGCAACACCAACAACACCACAACAAACCACTGACAAGAACAAAGCAGTTGATGACTCTGCAAACATAGAAGCTGAAAAGGCTGCTCAAGAAAAACAGAAAAGAGCTGACACCTTGGAAGTTAAAGCAGAGTCATTAGTAGAACTCAAGAAGAAACAACAACAGGAAACTGAAGATGTGGGATCCTCTAAAAGGATGAAAAGGCCTGCTAAGCATGTCAGAAAACTACCATCCAAGTTAAACACCTCTGTTGACAAAACCACTGCTACTGAAACCACTGCCACCCAAAACACTGAAACCACCCAAAACACTGCTTCCCAAACCACTGTACCCAAACCAACATACACACCTGAACAAACAACCACCAAACCTACATCACCAGCCAAATCCCCAACATCTGCTGGTTCTACTAAAAGGCCAACAGATGTTAATCCAACCACTGCTACCAAATCACCATCCCCTAAAATCATGTACACAAGGAAGAGAAAATCAACCTTTGTTGTACATGATGAAAACATACACACATCACCAAACACCACCTCAACTGCACAATCCACTCCTCCTATCACAGCTATACCAATCACATCATTCTCACCACACACATCCAAATTCAGATCCCATAGACCACCACCAACCATTAAACCATTGGTTGTTCAGTATCCCCTTGAACTTGATCTACTCAAGGGGGAATTACAATCCTTCTACAATACTGAACAGCCATCAGACAGATCCTTCCCATCTCTCCCAAACTTCCCTGTTCCCCTCAACATTGATACTTATCTGAAATACAAGGGTGAACAGGTGGATGCCATCATTAGGGAGAAATGCAAAGGGAAGGATGACAGGACTGCTCAGGGCATCCATTCAGCAGAGCTTAGCAAACTCAGAAGGATTGAAGACTTTGCTAAGACCCTGAGCAACTCCATGTCCTCCATGCCTCTCAGTGGTGACTTGGAAAAGGAGGTAAGGGAATCTCTTCTGGAACAGATTATGGCAACCAAGCCTTACAAAGCAACCAAGAAGTAGTTCAATGGTTGGACCACACATGCCTTGAGTGAAGAACTTCTCAGAATTGAAGAAATGACCAAAGACCCCAAAGCTAAAGTTTCTACTCCTAATTTTGGCAAAGGCAGAGACCCAGTCAGAGCCTTAAAGTTTAAAAGGATGAGGCAAGAGATTGTAGCTGCCAACTATGGGGAAATGAGGTCAGTCTCTAGATGGTCTGAGCTAAGGTTGGTTGAGACATACAAAAGTCTGGAAGAAAACAGAAAGAAGGATCCTAGCCTACCAAGAAAACCAGTTTACACTGATGAGCCAATGATGAAGAGACCCCAACAGACCTTTACCTTGGACAGCTTACTTGACACCTCTGATCTAACAACTGCTGCAAGAAGACAGTTCAAGAAACAGAAGGAAATGTCAGAGGAAGATCAGAGGAAGTTTGCTGATACATTCATCAAGGAAGGGCTCTTCAATCAAGTACACTTTTTCTCTGATCCTACAACAGAGAAACTCAGAGAACTCATTGGAAGACCTCCATCACCCAACTCATCTAGAATAAAAATTCAGCTCAGCAAATCCACTGACTCAAAAATTCTAAAATGGAAAGTCAACAAAGACAACCATGAATTAACATTGCTCAGGTCAGATGGAAGGGTTCAGAAGATCAGCATGGATGATGCTTACAGCCTATGTGCAGAAGATCACCAAACATTGCTGAATCTGGACCTAGAAAGAGATGAAGAAGACTTGTTTGCTCTGAACTTTGAATTACAATTCAAAGGTCAAATCAGAGAAAGTCTGATGAGGAATAAAGATCAATAAATAAAGCTGAGTTTTGGCATCATCTGTTCTAGGGGGAGATTGTTGGGTCTGCTGACCTGGAGAAGAACAGATGATTAGAAAGCCAAAATATGCTAACAGTTTGATCCTTTGAATAAACAGTCTTTACAACTTACTTCTCCCAAAAGACTGCTGACTCTAACAACTGTTCTATCCAAACAACTGCTTAACAACTGCTGATACAAAGGACTGCTGAATAAACAACTGATGAAGAACAACTGCTGACCAAAGGTCTGATGAAGAACAACTGCTGATTCAAGTATTGAAGACCAAAGCACTACTGGAACCAACAGCACTTAGGCTCCAGCAGTGGATACAAGACCATCAGAGTTTTCCTACAACAGCTGTTTACTATCAGTGCTTTCAATGTAACAGTAGTTTGTTTTAGGCAGATGTTTATGTTTGTTATTCTGTTAGAGGTCACTGTCTTAGGTGACGTCAGCTTAGGTCATCAGTGTTTTGAGTCTGTCTATAAATAGAACAGTGCCTGTACTGTTCTATTGCATCACACACACAAACATTCTCTCAGACAAACACTGTGTGATCAGGCTGAGGGGGAGTAATTGTACGATTGTAATCTTTTAGATAAATGAAAGAATTCGATCTGAAAACATTTACTCTCTTGTTTTGATTAACAGTTTATTATTCCGCTGCAACTTCATTCAATTTTCGTTTCACTATTATCATATTTAGTTAAACAATCAAAACAATCAAACTCAGATCCTAACATATAAAAATAGAAAGATTGAAATGTTGACTTAAATCTATGCTAAACACTTAAAATTAGAGATATAATTGCAATTGTTAATAACTATCATTTATCACAAATTCTAAAACGTATATAGGCATGGTCAACATTTATCACAATGAATAGCTAAATTTCCGGAAAAGAAACACACATTTTGGTATTTTTAATGTATTATAGTTGGTAAAGACATTGAGTTTGAAAATCAATCATCTATATGCATAGCCGACGTTTCAAGAATATTAAAGAGACGCACCTAGGATCAACTTGAGATGTAAAAAGAAAACTGATAAATCTAATTGCTAGCTATTTAACAAAACGTGCCTATAGCGTGTAACACCCCAAACTCTCGTTTCGCTTAAATTCGCCATTAGGCGTAATCGATAAAATAACAAAGCAAGCTTAATGGTGGATGTTTTTAACCACCGAATACAAACGAGGCTAAACCCTTTTACCAGAGACTAATCTAGTTAAAGTAATTATCTAGAAGCAAACTCGAGACTAAACTTGAGGGGCCATAGTTGCCAATATGTCTAAGTGGGTTTTATAAAAAAAAATAATAAATTAAAACACACACATTGTGTGTATGTCGTATGAATGATCAGGAGATCATTCTCCTAGACCAACCAAACCCTAAAACTCAAGAACAATGTCAAATCCAAGCCAAATCAAGGGGCTTTTAGATGCTTTAGCAATAAACGGCTCATATAAGGCTTAATAGACATCAAGGTACCTTTTATTTGGTAGAAATTGATGTTAAATTCGTTTTCGATCATGGTGAAAATCTAGGGTTTTGTAAAAAAACGTGAGATTATAAGTTGTTGGAGGTTTTGTTAGCTTTAGGGAGCCTCAATCATACCTAAATTGCTTACAAATCACATTCTACATGTATGTTTGATTCTAGTCATATGGTTATGTGAATATGTGAAAATTTGGGTTTAACCTCTAGGTTGAAACCCTCTATGTTTAATGATTTAGTTAATTATTAGAAGTTGTTGTAATGAGAAATTTAGGCTGAAAAGTCTAAATAACATGATATGATGATTATTAGGTAAATGGGTATGTTTTTGCCAAACATAAACTCAAGAAAATCAATTGAATTTGGTAGGTGCACACCAAGTGTTTGATGAAACGCCTCAATAGTCTTGTTTGCAAATTGAGGTGATAACTTGATTCGGGTAATCATGGAATTACCCGCATATAAAACGTGAAACACATGTTTAAAATATGGATTACACCATACATGAAAAAATATAGCCCAATGATAATTGGGAAAGTGATATGATGGTGTGAATAAACCCATGAGATGTGTTAGTTATTGGATATGATAAGTTGATAACTAACTTAACTAATCTTATGAGTATAGTGAAGGTTGATCTTGTCAAGCTATGTCCAAGCTTGGAAGGAATGGATCAACAAACAAAACGGGTCAAGCGGATATGAGCTTAAAGTGCAAGTAAATGAGAATGAATACAAGGTAAGTTTTACTTACACCAATGTACTATAACATAGTTTAATTGTTGTAAACATTAGCCTTAAATCTTAAGTGTGAGATAAAGATAAACCCCAAGGGGTAGAAGCTATTAATGGGTCACCTCATGTGCACTCAATACAAAACATGGTTTATGACCTTAATCGAGACAATGAGTTATGACCAAATGGTGAAATCCATCAAACGGGTCAATTAATAAAGATATGTGAGAAATGATGTTTTAATCCAAATGAAATCATTTGAATGAAGCCGTTAAGAATGATGTTAAATGGGTCAAGTTAGTGTCACTTGAACCATAATAAAAACTTGGGTAACATAGTATTATGAACTATGAGTCTAAACGGGTCAAATGGTGATGTCCTCACCATGTGAGTCCAACACTTGATGCTTGTATTCCAAGCATTGAGATTCATGAGGTTAAACGGATCAAATGGCAAAGTATTATCATTTGAGTTCGAGAAATTAATGTGTCTGTCTAGAAAGCACGCATGTAAATGCACTTGCGCATGCACGCTTGATGCTAAGAATCATGGAGGATAAGCACAAGGTATGGATATGGGTCAAGGCCACCCGGTAAGTTCGTAGCTAATTAAATGCCTTCGGTCAAAGCAACATGGGTACTAAAGCTACTCACATGAAGTGTGGGTGTCAACCAAGTAAGTTATTTCCATAACTATGTCTAATGCGCGCTAATGTGCTTAGAATTGATAAATAGGAGAAATCTTGAGAAAAGGTGGAAATCTAAGTCCGAAAGGACTTAGAGGTTTTTAAATAAGTTATTGAGTCAAAGACAATGAATTTGAAACAATAAGTGTCGCCATGAATGGCTAAATAGAAAGATTTAGCTATTAGGGGCATTTTGGGAATTTAAAAGATTACCAAAGGTTGATTCTAAGAACCCGGTCTTAACGACATAATCCGGATGATGTTTTTAGTTAAACAATAGTCCAATGAGTTAACAAAATGATTATTATGCCTTTTGAATGGTCTAATAAGGTTTTGTATAACTTATGGCCTTAACGGGTCGATTTCGTTAAAAATCGTTGCACATAATATGTTTATGACCTGATCTTCAAATATTCATATAAAATCATAGAAAAATAGTTAGGAGGTGTTCTTTATACACCTGGAAAGATATTTGAACGAAGCACAATCCATCGTTGAACATGTTCAACTAATTCAGACTTTAAATGGGTCAAAAGGGTCAATTACAGCAGCTGAAAAGCAAATCGCTGCACATAATATGTTTCTGACCTGATCTTCAAATATTCATATAAAATCATAGAAAAATTGTTAGTAGGTGTTCTTTATACGCCTGGAAAGATCTTTGAACGAAGTACAATCCATATTTGAATATGTTCAACTAATTCAGACTTTAAATTGGTCAAAATGATCAATTACAGCAGCTGAAAAGGAAATCGCTGCACATAATATGTTTCTGATCTGATCTTCAAATATTCATATAAAATCATAGAAAAATCATTAGGAGGCTTTCTTTATATGCCTGGAAAGCTCTTTGAACGTAGCACATTTCTTATTTGAAAATCGAAGTCAGATTATGGGTTTTAGAAGGGTAAAAATCGACCCGAACAGCTGCTGCGCAAGAGTTGCAGCAGTTTGTTCTCCTAATATAGGGCAGTTTGGCCTAGTTCATTCCGTTTTGATGTGTAACGACTATCATACTATTTTAAATGTATTCTAGTAAAACCCACTTCTTTGTGTAATGGTGCTAGGTAAACATGTGATGGAAGTCCCGGAGCAAGGATTAAGTCGCGAAAAGAGCCGAACACACCTGATCACTCATTAAGCTTCCGCATTAAAATTCAAAGAACTCCCGTTAAAATGCAAAATCTTAGTGTATGTTTTAACTATTAAAACGTAAAAAAATTATGGGAATCAAATATGCATTTGATCTTAATGGTTTGAGTTTATAATAAATATCAAAGTTTTAATTGGGAGTGGTTTAAGTAAGGTCAAAACTCGTAAGATTAGGCGTTAATCGCGTGATTAATTACGGGTTAGGGTCTTACAGATGGTATCAGAGCCGGGGCACGGATCGGTGTGCCAGTCATGCCCGCGAGGACGCTGGGCTCCCTAAAGGGGTGGAATGTAAGATCACACATCGGTTGTGTAAGGGAAAACAGAACTCCTTATAAGGGAGCGGCCACCCTCACTATCACAACGTGTTTCGGCCAGTTCTTCGGGGGTGAGACCAATGCAAAACCGTGAGCTGCGGCAAAGCGGACGATATTGTGGTACGGGTTACCTTGGGCTGTTACAGATGATTTAATGTATCTCCCTTCACATGACTGAAGGTTTTACATATTGTTGATTTAATATTTCACGGTTGTTTTCAATAACCTCATCAGTTCCACCGAATTGTTCTTTCAAAGCATCCCACAACTTCTTTGCACTGTTACAGTGTAACAGTCTAGCATAGATTTCATTTGGTAGAGCCATGGCCACAATACTGAAGGCCTTAGCATCTAACTCAATTTTCTGAAAATCTTGCTCGGAGTAGTTTTCTATTTACTTTGGCTCTTGAACCTTGGGATCTTTGGTACTCGGCACCATCGGAACATGTCGTCCGAAGATAACCGACTTCCAGCACTCAGTGTTCTTTTCAGCTAGAACACGGCTCATCCGACGTTTCCAGATATTGTATTCAGATCTGACAAGCATCAGTGGCTTGGTGCTCATGCCAGTGTTGTGTGGATCGTGATTGATTGAAGCCATTCTCTGATTGTTTATAAAAGGAGTGTTAAAAAACTTTGAACGTAAATAAACTTTTTCTCAGTTTTCAATCCGACAAACAAAGCGATATCAATAATTGTGAGTTGATCTGTTTATATTAAATTGGTTGATTAGATCGAATTTAATTGACCATGCTCTGGTACCAATTGTTAGAATCTAAGTTTGATTTGTTATGATGTTTAATAAATGAAACAGTAATGAAGATGAATAATAATAATAATGGAAAGTGCAGCGGAATTGTAAACTTTAAATCATAACAAACGAGACAATTGCTTTCAACTAGTACTTTTCATTAATCATCACAGATTACAGTACAGTACACAATTCTCTCCCTTAGCCTGATCACTCACAGCTCTGTTTGTCTAAGAGAATGTTTTGGAGTGATGAATAGAACAATATAGGCACTGTTCTATTTATAGACAAACTATAACTCTGATGACCTAAGGCTAACGTCACCTAAGATAGTGACATCTAACAGATATAACAACATAAAACATCTGCCCTATACAAACACTATTACATTGGAAAACTCTGATGACTAAATAGCTGATGGATAAACTCTAATAGCTTGAATCATTTGTTGGAGTCTAAGTGTCGTTGGCTCCAACAGACCTTGTGTTTTCAGTCATTTGGCTCAGCAGATGTTTCTTCACCAGACCTTTGTGATTAGCAGTTTTACAACAGATGTTAGGGGACAACAGTTGTTACAGTCAACAGTCTTTTGGGAGGATCTTTCATGCAAACTACTGTTTTATTATTAGAGATCATATGTTTAGTAAGGGACGAATGATCTCATTCGACCAATGTAGAGGTCGAACGTGCAATATATATATAGTTTAAGTTTGTTTGACAGGTTAATTCAGTTGTGTCATTTGTTTGTGGTTTAGTGTGTGTTTAAAGGAAAAGGTATAGAATGTCTAGAGTGTGTGTTTTATCATTGTAATTAGGTCTTTAACGTATAAACAACTTTTGTAACGCCCAGCTTTTTCCCTAATATTATAATATTAATATTTTAATCATTTCACGATTTTAATTCATTAACAATAATATCTCGTTAACGAGAAATACATTCTTAATTCATTAATAAATTAAATTAATAAATTCGCCTAATAACGCGTCGTTAGTAATGACACGCTTGTAAAACCGACACTTATCTTTGTTAATTTTAAACGCGACTAAAATATATATAGATATATATATATATATATATATATATATATATATATATATAAATATATATAGTCCAATTGCCAGTTTTAATTTAGACTACATTTATATAACCTATGAAATAATTATGCTATTGACTAAACGGGTCCAGTTCATAAACGAGACCCGAGTCAGGGATAAGTTCGTATACGCGGTGTCCACCTAACCCACCCATCATAACCCTAACTATATAAACACATTACATCTCCTTCTCCTTCTACAAAGAAAACCCTAGCTTATATAATCACCTATAAACTTCAACCCCTACATCTCCTTTCTCCCTCAAAGAAGCAGCGGCAGCCATAGAACCACCGCCACCCAAGCCGCCACCGTACACCACCCCCTTCTTTTCTCTGCAACCCACCCTTCACCCACAAGAATCACCACTCGAGTCCCTTCCACCCCCTCTCTTCTCTCTCACTCTACAGGCGGCACCGCCACCGGCCACCACCTGAGCAGACAACCACCACCACCCGAGCCCTAATGATAACCATCACCTCCCTCCTCACCCTCTCATCCCTGGTGCAGTAACCAACGTGACGCGACATCGCCACCCTTCACCTCTCTTTGTTAAAATGAAACCCGCCACCATGACCCTATTACCCGTGACACGAAGGAATGGAACGGCGGCAGATAAGAGTTTTCCATCTTGGGATATGGTTAGGGGATCTGATTTCTTTGGCCTGGTTCGGGTTTAGTAGGTCTCAGCAGGTTATAATGATTGTTGGGTAATGAGTTTAAGGTGGTTCGGTTCGGTTGGTGTTCGTTCTCAGTGTCAATGTAAAGGGCTGTCATGGTTCTTGGTTTCCTTGTCATGTGCCGGTTCACATCAGGTCCGATCAGTTTTGTAAGTGATGGTGGTTTTGGCTCGTATGGTGGTCCGATTGGCGGGCAATTGGTTTTGGGTTTTGGTTCAGTCACGAGTCCCGTCTCGAGCCACGTTGATCTCGGATCTTTGGTTAAACCTGGGTTAGATTTGGTGTTGGGTTCGAGTCGCGGGACAGATCTGGTTCAGTTCGAGTCAGTTATGGTCCGGTCAACACATGGTCAACTGGTCAAGCATTCGGTCAACACTTTGTTCGAGACACGCAAATCGAGAAACGCGCGTATGATTTGGTATACTTAAACTCGTATTTATTTCATTATTTCATTTTTATAACATTGTATTTTTATATAAATATAAATACAAACGTAAATGGTATTAACTCGTGAAACGAACCGACTTTAATAATAAACGATAAGTATAACCGGACGATTGGTAATAGTGACTAAAATGCGTGACTTATTATATCGATATTGGACTAAATTGGTTGGACTATATAGGTATATAAATATAAATAAGTATAATTTATATAAAAGCGTCGAAACGTATAAGTCTTGTTTGATTGGGAATTACGGATAAGCAAATTGTAGTCTTGTGTTTTGAAGTTGATTTTGGGATAATATAGACAACTTGAGTTGTCTGGTTTCTTATAAAAACAGGGGAAACTCTGCCCAAATTTTTATAAAATTTAAGAACCAAATCGGCCTTTCAAATTTATAACTATGTGTAGACAAGATGATGTTTTTACAAATAAATCCTAACTTTCAAATCTTACGCCGTCAAAACTAGGAATATTTATGTTTATTAACAAGTACATATATATACTACCCAAGATACGGGACAAATTAACATTTGAGTCAAGCTACGTAAATATTATTTTGTTATATAAAATGTGTCTTTATCAATAACTTCAATAATGTATTTAATTCAAATAGCTATACATACGAATACATTTTGTGAAACCAAACCAAGTTACCATCGGTTCGTTAAGTTATACACTTTAAGACGCGCATTCGTGCAATGCGAGTCTAGGTAGTTGGATAAACTATCTTTACAACCATAACAAAAACAAGCTTATTTGCATTAGAATTTAAGGCATCGTTTACTTGTAATAGGATACAAGAGTTGAATTAATCCAAGTTCGGACTTGTTGCTACTTGCTAATACTTACACAGTGAATTTCAGGTGAGTTTTACATAGCCCCTTTTTATTTATCACCATTTTTGGGGTGAAACATGTTACAACATCATTTATGCAATTCAATCATCAATGTGTCTATGTGTTTATCTATGTTGCATTATGTCTTGAACATGACTAGGGTAAGCACAATTCTAGCATAATCATTAACATTGATCAGCCGACGGTATACATTGATAGATCTATTGGACTGACAATCTCACCCGGATACGTGCCTCCTACAAAGGTAGCGTGGGTGTTTGTTATCGCATAACATATTCGAGTGAACCATGAGCGTATGGGATGTACCACATTATAACAGTCACAAGGGTTGATTATGCACTCGATTTACTTCTAGTATGTTTTCACATATGGACTAGATTACCATGACACATGAATTGCACAACATTTTTATTCGATTATCAAAACCTATGTAATTCTCACCAACTTTTGTTGACCTAAAATATTTTCAAACTTAACATGTTTCAGGTTATAGCTTGCTTGAAGATTAGAGTTATTGCTTGAAGATGCGTAGCTAGTATTTTTCATTTTGATGTACAAAATTCTTAGAACAATTGTATGTAAGTTATTTAAATCATTTATTGAAATTTATTATTTACCATGAGCTACTGAACAATCATCAATACGTGACATCCCGATGTTTTCGCCATCGGTTTGGGTGTTACAGATTGGTATCAGAGCCATGGTTATAGGGAATTAGGTTATTAGAAAAATAATCTTGTCTATAACCATAGGATTTAAACCAGTACTTGCTTCTATTACTTGTAACCCTATTTGCTACCTTATCCTTATCTCTATCTCTATCCTCATCCTTATTCTTAGCCTAACTTAGTCTTGCCTACTCTCTTTCACTTATTTGCTACAATCCTAACGTACTTCTAGATTATTAGAGCGAATTCCTTGGACTTAGATCTGATCAGTTTGATAAGCCAACATTATCGTTTATTCGTGGTTAAATATCTACAATCTTTGTGTTTCATTTCTATCATCTCCCTCTCATTTAAATCACAAGATTTAAATCTCAAAATTTTCGCAATTCAAATTTATTTCCTTCCACATATAATCCCCTCGTTAGTCTAAATTCCATGAACCATTCGTGGATCTCAAAATCATATTTCATTTTACAAACTTGTAATATTACCCGCTTGTTTAATCATTTTCAACATCCAACCCAAATCGTATATTTCTCTTTACAACATATTGCATATTCTACTTCTTAAATCATATTACATTACATTCGGGCCAATTTTATTTTAAACCTCCTCCTTACATTTTTTTTAAAGGCATCCTCAACCATAAAATTTCATCATGTTCAAGATTTTAATATCCTTGTCCAAACTATAATCTCATAACCTGTTTATAGGAGATATTCTAACACCAACACTGAAGAGTACTAAATTTTCTCAAAAATTCATCACCTGAGGATTTCACAAACTATAGCAAATATATATTTTGTCAATGAGTCTTTTATTTTCACAAAAACTAGTTTCTAAATTCCAAATGTTTATGTAACAATTTATTGACGTAACAGATGATTTACGATAAAAATGTTTTAATCTATTAAGAATGACTTCTTTTATGGATTACCCGAAACCTATTATACAAAACGTCTGAACAAATTCTTGATTTTTGAAATCCGACATCGTGTTTAAAACCTACGACCCTTCGAAATATTTTGATCTAAATCAATTTAGTTGTACAATTTAATGACTTTTGTTTTATATACGAAACCAATTTAGAAAATAAAAATCTTTTCATCCACAGGAACAAAATTTACTCTACAATTTTTCCATTGACACATACTTATTTTAAAACTTGTTCGAACTATTACAAATTTTTGGCAAATACCGCAATCATGTTTTCTCATACGCTTGTATCTAACTATTTATTCAAACCCCACGATTATTCTGCATGATCACCTTATTACTTGCGTCTTTTTGAAACCCTATAAATTAAACCCTTTATCAACCATTTACACGTTCACCATTTTTCACAACTTTGATTATACTTTGAGTTTTCATCATCTCTCAAAATCCAAATTCACACCCTTTACCTCCTCGAACATGAACTTGATCTCTACGATAACCACACTATTGAAAACTTAATTGTTCATTGCATCAAAACTTGAATATTAGTTATACATGAGGATTTGATTATCTACCTGAACATTTGATTATTTATTATACTTTGATTATTAATGATAATGATAATTAACATGGATTTCTTTGTGTCTGATTGATTGATTATCATGTTGCATACAATTTAAGGATTCCGCACCTGAATTGTTCTACTCGTGTGATATATTGTTTGTTTTACATAAAAAAAACGATCCTTTACAGGAGGTTTGAGGGTTCTATGGTTCGATTGGAATTGGATTACCACCACCTATCTCTAAATTAATATGGTCTTTGAGTGAAATATGAATTGAGAAATGCAAACGTGGGCTAAAAGAAGAACTAAATTTAGGAGTATTTGATTTAAATAATCTGAATTTTTAGCAATTGGCTGCCACCAGTCTCAACTATAAAAATGTATACTGGTGGTCCCAACTTTTAATATATTGGTCACCAATGGACTATGACTAATATAATAATAACTGATTTTTTAAATGAAACATGTTTATTTTTAGCCATAGTCTGTTGGTTGCCAATATGTTAAAAAGATAGGACCACCAATACATATTTTGCTAGTTGGGACTGGTAATGGCTATATATGTAATAGTAGGTTTAAAAGCATATATACTATCATAACACGATTAGTTTTGCCTATATATGATTAATAAATCACCTAAACACATGTGTTTTTTTTCTACATGAACAAAAAGTCACTAAAAAAACATTTTTTTTTTTTTTTTTTTTGTATAGCACTATGGTGCTCGTTGGAAAGATAATAAAGCAATCGTTAATTTGGTGTAAATTTGTTTTTTCAAAAAAAAAAATGTCATACATAAAAGTTACTAACGTTTAAAAATTGTGTGTGGAAAATAAGGAAAAAATAAAGATAAAAATATTAATTAAAATATTTGAAATTTTAAAATAATAATTAACATTTAAAAATGTGAGAGGAAAATAAGGAAAAGATATTAATTAACATATTTGAAATTTTAAGAAAATATAGATATAGATTATATTTAAAAAAGAAAATAAAAATTTTAAAAATTTATCTTTTATTTAAAATAATAAATTCAATACTATCACCTCAAAGTGCCAAATGACACATTCAATGGGGGTTGAGGCCTCCATTAAATGTCACCTCATAGAAATTCAATTATTTTATTATAAGTTATAGATTATAGATTTAAAATATCTTTATGTTTTTTTCCATTAAAATTTGTTTCACGCCCTGCTTGCGATGTGCACATATAATGTATATATATATGTGAACTCTTGGAGGCAAAAGTGAAATTGCATTAAATTTAATGTAATTTTACTAATTTAATGAGAATAACGTTAAAAACGGTGGATATTAATCCTAAATCATGTAACAACGTTGATAGCCGAAAGACAAGGGGATACATACACCAATCGGCTTAGTTTCGATTGCTCAGTGTAGTGTTATGTGCCTTAAGTCCAAATCTTGATGGATAACTACTATTGAGTTGGACGTCTCACCGGAAATATCCTCTATATTCCTATGAGGTACAGCAAGACTGTCTACATCTTATCGTATTGTGATTTTGCTATTGGTGGGATTTACAGAGTATGATGATGATATTTCTTTTTTTTTATTACTCAAATTTTAATTTCATTTAATTATAAAAGATTAAAAATAATTTATTATGCAAGAAACAAATTAGATATAAATTAAATATAAGAAAAAATAGGTGATGAGATAAGGGTTTACAAACACAAACCACTACAGGAGAAATGAAGGGTTTTGAAGTTTGTTTCAAAATCTAATGTGCCATATACTCGGTTTATAAACATGGATGACTCAACCACTATGGGCGCTCTAAGAGCCTCTCATCCTTTTTAGATTATGTATAAAACGTTTTTAAAATAAGGAGCGGAGTTAAATGCCAATTTAGTCCCTGAGGTTTGTCAAAAATTGCCACTTTCATTCAAAAATTTTTTTGCCAATGTAGTCCCTGTGGTTTCATTTTTTTTTTTTGTCATTTTAGTCACTGTGGACTAACAAGATTTGGATGAAAGTGATAATTTTTGACAAACCCTAGGGACTAAGATGTCACACCCTCAAATTTCCACTACGGTGTTTATACCGCGAGACGCATGACATACCAGGATCCCATAGCCATAAGTCATATGAACGAACTCTAAATGCCCAAACCATTTAGTTCGTTTTTAAAAAAAAAACCAAGTTTAGTTAAGCTGCGTAAGCGTAAACCAAATTCAAACCTTTTAAAAGCCATGCGCAAAACAACGTGCCCAAATTAAAACCATATGAAGGAAAATGTAAAAGCATAATAAGTAATTTATGTGTATGCCCAAGACTCAAATGCAGTGAAGTGTGCAGTGCTTTCTAATCGTGGCATCGGAAGCTAACTACCTGCAAAAGCATGTATATCGTGGGTCAACAAACAATGTTGGTGAGTTCACTAAGTAAAGAAAGTGAGTAAGTAAACGCGCTAGTTTCCCAAACCACGTAACCAAGTAAAAGCGTAGGTCTCCCAGACCACATAACAACAAGTATTAAGTAATCGAAAGCGTAGGTCTTCCAGACCCAAATGTTCAAGTGTTATTAGTTTAAGCGTGTCAGGGGTAGCTAACCCACTCATTGCAACTAAACAGTATTATTGGAACACCTTCAGTAATATAGTAGTTGGCCTCAATAACTAGTGTCTATCAACACTAGTACTCAAATGTGGTCAGAAGTTCATGCCCGTGCTCCCAGCATCGCAAACATGAGTTGCTGCACAACCTAATAGCGCTATCAACTAATACCCGTTCGCTCTCAGCGATTAACCCAATAATATGCAAGGACTTTTCAAGTGATAGAGTGTTTAGTTCACAAAGGACCAATAAGTTTTAAACTAATCAAAGTGCAATCCTCCCCGAGGATTCGTAACGAAAACCTGACCCACCACAGGAGTCAAAACATCTCAATCCGAGATATAGTAGTAGTCCCAAACCGGACTAGAAAACGTTTATCAAAGTTGTCTCACCCTGAGACGCGTGCTTTTGAGAAAAAGTAGTGAAACTCACCTTAGTATGCACGCAAATAAATCCAAACTCCAAAGTAGGGTGTGCTACCGACTCCCTAATATATGTCTCACTAAGTAAGTATATGTGTAATACCATTACACCATATAACCCGTTTGTCCAAGACGTTTAAATGTTCAAAATCGTGTAAGTGACACCTAGTGATTCTACATGCATAAGTAAACCCTACGGACCCGTTGGTGAATATGTTGGTTACCATCAGTTCTACACTTCATATGCGTCTCATATAAGTGTCAATTCAAGTACATGTCAAATACATACCACATAGGACTCCAATTAGTCACATAATACACAATCTGTGTTTTCAGGACAGATTATGCACCACGAAAACTAATTTATTTAAAATACTTAACCAATGAATTAAACTCCCAAATTGTTACTGAATATTCTTTGGGATTCATTTGATAACCTATATTTTTTTTTTGTCTCAGAACCAAACATAAAAATTATGAAAAATCGTACATCACAAATATGTCCAGAAAGTTTCTACAACAGGTCAGGTTAGTAGAAAACTTCCCAAAAATCATGTATTCATCCAAACGGGATGAATCCAATTGGAAAAGCCAAGTTATTCTAATGTTAACCTACTGTCCAAATTTCATAACTTAATTCCTTGTAAAACTCGAGTTATCATTGTTTAAAGTTGACTCAGTTTGTTAATCCGAAAATCTGACATGACCTTTAATCAAAGAAAATTCCAAAAACATATCAAATGACATCCAAATCAGATGATTTTGCCCATTCTAAAGAGCTAAGACCATGTACAATCCATTCATGCATGCAAAGAATCGTTCAAAACAATTATTTTCAATCCACGTAACAGACCCTACAATTCGACATTCAGATTCTGTCCAGATTCTAATCATGCAAAATTATCAATTATATCAAACCCTAGTTGCATATTATCAATCGATAACACCTAATAATCATCATACAACATTAATAAGGACCACATCTGATCAAAACCCTAATGATACATCATAAACATCATCATTCACAAACCCTAGAAGTCTAAAACATCAAGAACATGCATAACCATGCAACCTATCAATTACTTATCGCATAAGATTATGTTTAACCCATTCAATCTTTATAAACCTCAAGTTTTAATCTTTATGAAAACGTTTCAGACCTGGAAAAACTTATTTATAAGGTTTTATAACATTTTAAAGAAGATTAAAACATAAGAGATTGAAGATTATACCGCAAGCTCTTCAAAACAATCAACCGAATGCTCTTGAAGCTTCTCAATCGACGTTCTTGCGCCTTAGCAGGTGTTTAGGGTTAATATTTCGTAATAGGGCAGTGGGGGCGATTAGGGTTTGAGTTTAGAAGATACATGAGTCTTAAGGTTGCTTAAATAGTAGTTTAAGGCGGTTTGGGCTCGTCAGGCCTCCGTGAGCGGTCGCACGGAGTCTGTGAGCAGCCGCTCACAGCTCCCCGGCTCGCTCCAGGTGACCTGCTTCGTTGTCCAGCCTGTTTCCTTCGATGTTTTCGCTATTTTGGACCATAACAAGTGTAACCCCATGTGTTAAGACCCCAACTATCCTAATGGTCCATCCATTATGGTTTTTATTAACGTATTAGGTTTAAGTTCACGTAATCACATACAGTTTGCACATAGTTTCACAGAGTATCATAAAAGCACGTAATCGCAATCAATCTCAATCAATTAATTCACAATTATTTAACTTCATTGTTCACCAACGTCCGAGGTTCACTAATCATGTATACAGTATGGTAATTACCCAAATTACCACTTCATGCAGTTATTAACCTATAACTGTGCAACGTGTGTCCTATCTAGCTAACCCTAGTTAAGTAGAATGCAAGGAATGTAACTAGAGTTTAGTTAAATTGAGAACCTGAAATTGCGGGGTATCACATAAAATGACAAAAAATGAAACCACAGGGACTAATTTGACCAAAAAAAAAAAGATTTGGATGAAAGTGACAAATTTTAACAAACCTCAAGGACTAAATTGGCAATTAACTCTAAGGAGCGATTCCAAGATACACACATGGAAGCATTCGGATTATCAAACCATAATTCCACACCCCGCAAGCCATTGTAGCCCTTACATTTGAGATCCATGGTTCGGTTTTGCGGACTTGTTTGAACGACTAGTGATGGGTCGACCATCTGACTGTTTAATGATAAGAAAGTAACTTTTATTTTTTAAATATTTTTTCACTTAACTTCCGGTGAATATTTCCAAACCATAGCGAACGTTTGGTTCACGGTTTACACTAATAACCATCTGTATAAAACTAGACTGGACTGTAAAAAATATTATATTCAATATTCTAGATATTTATATCATATATATTATACGGGTTAGGATCCTGTGGAAACCCTTGTTATAGTGAAAACTTTGGAAACTCTGACTTCCCGAACTTTTTTTATATGAAAATTTTAGGGCATGCAATATACATGATTTTAAGCATTTTGAGCCAAAAAATCAACATGTGTTAATAATGTGTTACCCGAAAACTTATTTATTAAAAAAAACGTGCTCAAAGCTTTTTTGATTTTTTTTTGCTCAAAATGCTTAAAATAATGTATATTACATACCATAAAATTTTAATAAAAAAAAAGCTCGAGAGTTAGAGTTTTCACTTGATGACCTGTCGTTAGGGTAATGCAAAAACCTAAATAACCTAGGTAGCTAGGGTAAGTCAGGTATCGAATCCACGAGGAGCATGCGGTTAGTATTACACTTTTTGTTTGATTACTTAAACTAAAATAACTAAACTAGATTACTGATTTTGGATTTGACTGATTTACTAAAACAATATACGAGAAAGATGATCAATCTCCAGGTTTCAGGTTAAGATTCCACACAAACTTGTTTAATTAGTTGGAAACCACATAGACATGGTCTTGTATATAGTTTAATCAAAGTGACTATTAAACACAAGTTTTAATAATAACTCATATAGTCTAATTACCAAATCATAAATACCAAATACCCCCTCATTACCAAACTGCTCACGATGCAAGAAAACCGAATGCGAATGGCAATAGACAAATATTTAAAACATAAGCGATTCGTTTAAATCAAATAAACCACAAGTGTTCTCAAAGCGTCAATAAGAAAACAATCCAAAAAACTAAATTAAACAAAGTTTTGTGTTTAACCTAAGCAAACCATACACCTGGAGATGATCACACAATTAGTCGCGCTACATTTTTCTGTTGGTTCTCTTCTTAAAGTGTGTGCAGCTCCAAGGCTACTGCCTTCCGTCCTCTCATAACCTCTTTATTTTTTTTATTTATCGATGTTCGCTGTTAGGTTTCACAAGAACAATCCTTTAAAATCTGATCTGGGCCTCGCAAACGGATTTGGGCTGCGCTAGGAAACATGTCTGCACTGGGCTATTCTTCTTTTCTTGACTTTCTCACGAGACTTTAGTCTCATTATTGTAATTTTCATTTTTTGTTTCCATCCTCACCGCCTCACGAGACTGTCTCAATCTACACACATTTCAATACACGGAGTAAATTATTATTATTATTATTATTATTATTATTATTATTATTATTATTATTATTATTATTATTATTACTACTACTACTACATGCTCTCGTATCGAGTGTTTGCGACTTGATCATTTTCCTTCATATTAAGCTCATATCTCACGAACACCTACAAAACATATGCTCACTATTAAATAGCTAAATCCGACTAAATGTACACAATAAAAGATTAAAATATATACAAAACTAACATATTAACAAGATGTTTTCATCAACACATCATCACTATAACAAGGGTTTCCAATATAACTTTATACTATATTATACATAATTAAGTTTATAATCGTCTCGACTCTAATGAGAAGTAGAAAAATAATTTCTTGCAATGATTATTGTTTCTTTAAGATTACCCACTATTTATATTTGGGGACACCTAGGTAATGAAGATGAAAACATGTAAGCCATTAATTGCCCAGGTTTGAATCTGAGCTGACTCGGTTTTCATCCAGCTGTTACTTCAGCGAGGAAACTCGTGTGGAGGCAGTACGGTTCTCGGACGAACACCATAGTCCCCACCGTACCAGCGTGGACTCGGTTCAAACTACATCGTCTGAACGCGTGGGTGATTAGGGCCTGCCAAAAAACGGATATGATAATCTCTGCCACACAGTTTCACCGTTCACTTTTTTTTTTTCCACATTCTAAATTCTCACTAGTTGAGTTCCTTCCCATTTGCACATTCCAACAATTAAAAGTTTCCCATCTAAAAAACTAGTTTAACATTCTAAGGTAAAAAAAAACTAAAACGTTTAATATATTCTCTCATTATACATGTATATTATATATTATGCCATATAATTAATGTACAAAACTAAATTTATAGTTGTTTTATTTATAACTAGCTAGGTGCCCGCGCGTTGCAGCGGGAAACAACATTTAGTTAACATGTGCATTGTGTGTTGTACTTAGCAATTATACTGTAAAACTTAAATTTAAGATGTCAATAAGAAATGTATCATAATATAGTATAGATGATTTCGGTTCATTTTCTTTTCGGTTATTATTTAACCAAAAAACTATAGCAATATTATACTCAAATTAAAGAGAAAAAAATGTTCGTTTATACGTTGTAATAATATTAGGAAAATATTAACGTATAAAAAATTATAGACGTTTAAAAATCGTGGAGGTAGTTGGTTAAAATAAGAGTGAAAAATGTAATTGTTATTTAAATAAAAAAAAAGTTGAGTAAAGTTTAAGGGAAAAAATGTGTAAGTATTGTATAAAAGACATATTTACCCTTAAAAAGTAGTTAATATATGCAATGTGTGTTATACTCTAAGGAATTATGCTTATAAAACTTAAATTTTAAGATGTTCTTATGAAATGTATTATAAGATAGTATAAATTAAAAGGGGCATTAATGAAAACTAAAAAAAAAATTATCTTGCGGTGGTTATTGTTTCTTTAAGCTTACCATCACCATTTCCACATTCAAAATTCGCACTATTTGAGTAATTTCCACATTTTCACATTCCTAACAATCAAAAGTTTCTGATCCCCAAAAAACTTGTGTGACATTTTGAGATAAAAAACCAAAACATTTCATAGTCTAATAGCTCAATTCTCTCATTAGATGAAGACTCAAAGAACACAGTAACAACCTAAAGGCTTAACGACCCTAAACCGTGAAATCAAACCCATACTATCGGTTTGGTTTGGTTCGGTTTAAGAGTTATACGGTTTGGTTTTGATTTACGAATATAAAAATCATTTCTAACCGGTTTGGTTTACGGTTTGACCCAAAAATCGCAAAAGCCTGACCGTGAACACCCCTCCTACATATACACACTTTTATAAACATATATCACACAAACAAACACTCTCCACCTACACTTCATATTACCAACACATTCTCTTTCAAACGCAAGTAGCTTATCATACGAAATGACCCAATTTAGTTGTGCACCTTTGGTCGGTTAAAAAGCAACAGGAAAAGGAAATGTAGGTTACGTGTGTTTTTTAAATTTGTTTACATCTAATGTGAGAGCAGAGGTGGCACTCCAATTTTTTTTAGCATTGTGGTTGTTCCAAGTACATTGTGTGTTTAGGGCTGCAAATGAACTGCAGTTCATCGAATGGTTTGTGAAATGTTCAGCGGGACGTTCATTTAGCTAAATGAATGAACATGGATAAATTTCATGTTCGTTCGTTTATGTTCGCAACAGTTGCTAACGTGCTCAGTATGGGGGTTGCTAAGTTGCTTTTTGGGCTACGGACCTGCCAACCCCTCATGATGTATGAAACAGTGTCATGTTTTGACAAGGGTATATGGGAAGCCATTAAAGACATAGTGATATGTGGGGGGCCTTTCTTTGGTGACCTATAGTGGCGGATGGCGTCTTTGCCGATATATATGGGAGGATTAGGGCTCCTCTCCGCGAAAGATGTCGGCATGTATGCGTTTGTGGCGTCGCAAGCTCAGTCCTGGAACCTTCAACACCACATCCTACGAAATAGCGGGGTTTTCGGCGCAGACTTGGACTACGTGCAGGCCCTCAAAAAGCTAAATGACTATCTCCCAGGTTTTGATATTAGCGGTTTTTTTAACAAGGACACCCCCCAAGCCTAAGAAAACTTTGGTGAATGCCCTTTTTAGCAACATCGCTCAGAGCCTGGGTGAAGTTTTTGGTCTATCCCCTCGTCAGAGAGCAGTTATTGAATGCTTGCAAAGCCCTCACGCCCAAGATTTCTTGACCGTTATCCCGATCGAAGGTCTAGGCCAAACCATGTCCGCTATTGAATACAGGTTCATCCTTAAATATCGTCTGATAATCCCCATGTACCAAGAGAATGAAATATGTTCGATTTGCCGTAAGGTCTGCCTGGATGAATACGGGGAACATGCAGTTCATTGTAAGGAGTTACCCAGTTTCAAATATCGGCATGATTGGGTTCGAGACATTCTGTGGGACATTTTAAGATGGGCTGGGATCTCAGTTAAGAAGGAGCCCCCTGTGAACTTCCTCTCGGATCCAGCAGAAGGGAGATCCACCCTACGACCTGCAGATCTCCTTGTATTTGAGTGGGCCAGGAGGAAGCATGCTTGTGTTGACCTGAAAGGTGTATCTCCCCTAGTTGGGTTGAGGGATAATGGTTTTGTAGCAGGGCAAGCGGTGTGGAAAGCTAAGGCAAAGAAGGTAGAAAAACATGCTAAAGCCTGCGAGAAGAACCAACACGTTTTTGTACCGTTGGCCTTTGATACCTTTGGATCATTGGCACCGGAGGCTACCCGTTTCCTGACCAGGGTCCAGCGGGTTATTCATAGTAGTGTCTCGGCTCCAGGTGGGCAGGGTTACATTTTTAGTAGATTAGGATTTGATATTCAGAAAGGGGTGGCGGCGCAACTTGTTGCCCGACTACCCGTTATCTTGATGTAATTTTCTTTGTCCTAGAATGAAAGTATCTTTTAATTTGAAAAAAATTACAATATTTAATACATTATTTTTATTGTATATTAAATGAAATATTTAATATATGTTCGTTTCTTTTTATGAACGTTTGTTTGTGTTCATTTTATAATCACGAACGCTTATTTGCTTGCATTCATTACCTAAAAATAACGAACGAACACAAATTAATACGAATACATTCAATTTCCTAAATAAAAAACATTAGCATAAAATTTCATTCGGTAAGTGTTCATAACATTACTATAAATGTATTGCTAAAATTTCGCCATTCATTTATAGTTTTGAAAATGATCCCAACTGTTTGCAAAGTTGTAATGCATTTAGTTCCTAGGTTGGATGTTTGTAAAACAATTCTGTAAGGGGGACGGACATGGCGCCAACCGAATTGGTCACGGGTACCCACTATCAGTATGGTAACACCGTCGCCACTTATGTTGGTAGTGGTCATGTGAACCGTTTTGCTGGTTCTGTTTACCGTCCTGGTAACAGTTTCTATTTTATTTTTGAATTAATAAAAATCAGCTTTTTTATAACCGCGTGTGTCATTTTTTTTTGTTATTATTTTTTTTATAATTTAAACCGTGTGTTTTAAAAATAATAAAAATAAATTAAATAACAAAAACATAAACATAATTCATTAAATATTAAACATTAATAATAATACATCAAAAAAAAAAGCATAAAGTTGGCGCATGAGATGCCACGCCTAGACATGGTCAAATGTGTCGCGGTAACGACCCGCATAGGTCGCCTGGGTCATCTACACAACAATCTCCGCCCCAATGCCCGAGTGGCGGCTCATTGTGCCCTCGTACAATGTCGTCTCCCGATCACACTTGACGTTTAGATCGGCCAATTTTGTTTGCAGGCTATCGATTGTGCGGGCACTTGGGCCGACCTGTTGATTGAAGTCAGCCAAAACACGTTCCCAGAACCGTGTGTCCCTGTCACGTGAGTCTTGATGGCATTGGCGCTGCAAGGATGTGTCATTTTATGCATCTTTGACGCACAAAACCAGTGCGATTTTTTTATTTTCTGTCAAACGGATCATTCTGAAGGGTAGGGTGTGGGTGTTCTTGATATTGTATTGATTTGAATTGTGTTTTCACCACCGTCGTATGGTGGTTTATATAGTAAAAATCCAACCGTATTGCATGTAAAATTAAAGATAATCTGACGGTTAGATGAGACCGATTTTAATGGAAATAATTTTTTTGACCGTGTTGGGTGGAGATGGTTATGAGAATTTAAATCGTGGTGACGGTTTGGTGATAAAATTAATAAAACCGTGTGAAATTAAAAAAAAAGTTATATTTTTATTTAAATTAAACTTTGAAATTAAAAAAAAAGTTCGAGGAAACAATAAGTACATCGGAGATTAGGACTAATCACCGGGGGGATTATACTTACGTAACTACAAGATTAATCCTTTACCCAAACCGTGATGGTAACCCGTGTGGAGATTTAGTGTGTGTGAGTGTGTGCTAGAAGTGTGTGAGAACACGAGAGTTAAGTGGTTCGGTCTTTAATGACCTACGTCCACTGTAAGTATACCAGAATGTTATTAAGAATGAGAGATTACAAGGATTGTATGTGGTTGTTATGGTTATTTCTGAATGAATACAAGGGTTGTATCTGATCCTATTTATAGGCTTAGTAGTGGGCTGCATGGAGAAGCCCATAGGTGACACCATTGGATTGGGCCCAACCGAGGCCCAAATCCATGGTCCTTCTGAAAATGGCGGGAAAAGGCAGGTTACTGTTGATGACGCCACGCTACAGTGTGGTCGTTGTTGTAGCTGGACACGTGGCGGATTTCTGGTGGTGCATAGTAACGTCGTACTTGCTACAGTGTTCAGGCTATCTCTGCTATCTGATGTGACGTCTGACAGTTGGCGAGGTAATGCCTGCTGGTCACTGTTCATGACAGCATGCACAGTGTAGCCGTTCACCTTTTGTACTATCTGCCACATGTCCTTCTCCTGCTGGTGTGTACTCTGACATGGATCTTTATGAATCTTCCTTCTGTCGTTCTTTGTACTTCGTATGAAAAGTGCTAAGGGAAGATTCCGCGCGTGGTTGCACGCGCGTATCAAGTATTGTTTGCTGCTTATCATCTGTCTTGGCGCGCGGGACATGTTGATTGCTTGTCCCCGCGCGGGTGCGTTCCTGCGCCGTGATCTGGCGTAGGGTTGTTTCACGGGGATAGGGATCCCTTTCAGATTAGGCTCCCTATCCCTTCAAGTCCCCCTAGTCTAGGTGTAACATTTCGTATTTATTCTTGTACGTTACACCATCGTATTTAATAAAACGTCAAGTTTCGTTATTCTCGTGCGCAATAATTATTTTTGTCGCATTTTTGGAACCTTAATACTATATATATTATGCATATGTGTTTAATGTGGGATAATTATACAAAAAAAATAAAAACTGCTTGGGCCGGGAATCGAACCCGCGCCCAAGCCGGCCCAAACCACACCAACCATCAAACCAGCTGGGCTGGCCTTCACTTTTGATTAA
Organism: Ambrosia x helenae; assembly: GCA_030844895.1. Taxonomy (NCBI): domain Eukaryota; kingdom Viridiplantae; phylum Streptophyta; class Magnoliopsida; order Asterales; family Asteraceae; genus Ambrosia; species Ambrosia x helenae. The sequence continues at coordinate 108,860,260 of CM061230.1, forward strand.
TATCCAGCGCGTTATAATTATATCAAGACTTCAAAACTTCATAGTTGACTCGCAAAGTCAACTGTGATGAATGACTTGCCTAATCCATCAAAATTAACTTGTGATTCGTTCAATTTTGGCAAACATACTTGATTATCGGCCATCAGTGGTTAATCAACACGCCAATTACAAATCAATCGTTGCCCAATTTAAACCTTTACGCGTATGGACTTTAAACCTTAGTCAACCTTGCCAATTAATCAATCCAACGATCCTCTATATAAATTGAACCTCTGCGTAGCATAACAACTCGCTCATAATCTCTTCTCAACCCCCAATCGTCTTCAATTCACTCTGATTGTGCCTCACGAATACACGTTTGACTTTCATTCTTGACCGGCCAATCGAGCATCGAAACAACACTGTAAGCATAATTATTGTTGTGGGGTTTGTTCATCGGCATTCACACATCAAAAACCCTATGATTAATCAGGTTATTGATGTGTGAATCGCTTGATTGCAGAGCTAGGGTTCGTGGATTATTGATTTGGGGAAGAAACTGATTTTGCTTATTGTATTTATTTTTAAATAACTGAGATAAATCACAACCACAGGCCTAGGCCAAGTGGTTGTGACTGATGCCTACAACTAAGACAACCCGGGTTCGAGTCCCGGCTTGGACACCCTTTTTTCACTTAATTTCATGTCTTTTTTTTAACAAACCAATTATATATATATTATACATTTAAATCTTATAAATTCATTTTTTAATATTAAAACCTTTTTATAAATTATAAAAAAATTATATTTATCAAATCTAAGATAAAAGTCTTATTTACAATTTTTAGTTTTCTGAAATTCATTGATTTAATATTTATAATAATTAAATCAATTTTATACTATTATATTTATAAAAATCCATTAAAATATCAAAACAATTTTATTAATTTCTACAAAAATTATCCTATGTTTGTACAATGTTAAACATTACTGAAATAATTTTTAATTCAGAAAAATCATTTATTTTATATTTTTAATCAATTTTTGTTAGATTTAATCATAATTAAATCATAATAAATTCAATTTTTATTATTTTTGCACCAAAATTTTATACAATTTATTTTTAAATATTTAGAACAGAAATATGATTTTTAAAATAATAATTCTTTAATTTTAGTATTTTTGAATATTAAAGTTAAATTTTGGCAATTTGTAATAAATAGATTTAAAAATCTATTTTAAAGGAAATAATTTTATAAAAATTATTTTTATACTTCAAACACATTATTGTGAGCATTCTAAATTCAAATTTTATAAAAATACTTTCTTTTATTTAATTATCAAATTTCCCTTTATTTAATTAACATTTTACTTTAAATTCAACAATTGGATATCCCCAAATCGAAACCCTAGGATATACTTATAAACTAGTTAGACTTGGACTTATTTGTTGCCTTATACATAGGGTAACACTTGGCAATCTATTGGGCTACACTTATACTATTCCTCAATACCTAATACTATACCAAGGTGAGTTTACGTAACCATGTTTATGCGATTCTTTATACTTGCAACAATTATTTAAGCAATTCAACATGCATGTCTAGTAGTAAACTTTATTGCCTCATGAATTAGTCAACAGTTTCAACGAGTTTCAACGAGTTTCAACATTTACATAATCATTAGCTATGGCCAAGCCGGCGATACTCAATAATAGATCTATTGGATTGACAACCCCACCCGGATACGTGTACCTCCTACATAGGTAACGTGGGTGATTGTTATCGTTCAACATATTACTAAGGTGAACCGTAGATGACGGGATGGACCTAAACTAGTCGGAGGTTTGATTATGTCAACATATTACACTATTCATGTAGACTTAAATTTACGATAGACATACGAATTGCTAGACTTTTATACTTAAACTATATGCTTAACATGGATTATGTATTCTCACCAACTTCTAGTTGACCCCCCCCCCCATTTTAACAACTCAACAGGTGATAATGATGCTTGAAGATTAGAGTATTTATGAAGAAAATAAGGAGTCTATGCATGCTTGATTCTTGTGTGATGTATTAGATTTCCACATTCAAAACTCTTATGTATTTCAATTTTTGGATATTTACAATTTAATATTTATTTCAATTAAAATTTGGATTACCATGTGCTACTGTATACTCATCAATACGTGACACCTGGATGTTTCCGCCATCGGTTGGGGTGTTACACTAGGACTTCTCCTGCTCGCTGATGAGGAGGTGGAGTGCTAGACTCAAAATATGTTAGTCGCGGATGAAAGCTCATCTGGTTGTGTTGTAGCTCTTGGAAGTGTTCTTACGTGGATTCTTGAAAAGTTCAGCGGGGAACGTCTTTTCCAGTTTTACGTCAAAGTTGCGCCGAGGAGGACGTGCTCCGCCTTATCCTTGCAGGCGTTGGGCGGGGAACGTCTTTTGCAAACTTACGTCAAGTTTCCGCCATGAAGGGCGTTCTCCGCCTTAATTTTGTAGGAGTTGGGCGGGGAACGTCTTTTGCAAACTTTACGTCAACCTTCCGCCAAGAAATTAAATGCTGTTGGAGTGATTTAATGCGGGTCTGGAGTTTGTGATAAATTCTAAGTCATTGACATTCAATTTGTCTCTCATAAATTGGAGTAAATGCGCCTGGAATTCGAATGATCAGTTACTTCTGATGGAAGTTTAATGGTTGCTGACGTGTTCAGTGACTGTCTGGTTGTGCAGACTGAGGCACGTCACGTCGTGGTTGCAGTTACCAACATCTCGTCTGTGTCAGGAGCGTGGGACGTCACGCGTCTAACGTTTTGTCTTCGTGGTTAGGATTGTGCCACGTGTCAGTGGGCACGTGCTTTCTGTCAGGCGCGTGGGTTATCACGCGCTCACTTTACTGATATCGTGAGATCTTTCGACACGTGTCGATCATCCGGCGTGTGTGTAGCATATAACTGTCACACACTACCATCCGAGCCGTCCGTTTGTGTTATTGACACGTGTCGTCATCTGGTGCTTAGAATTTGAAAAGGTATGACGGTTAGCGCTTCCCTGGTGGGTCCCATTGTTATTAATGCGATGAGTATATAAACCTCATCAGGGTTCATCTGAACGGTTACTCTCTCATAATTTTCTTCTTCCTTTCCTTGCTTTCATTTTCCTCTCAAACTTCCGGCCAACTTCCTTTGAAGTTTCCGTTTAATCTTCAAAGATCTTTCTGATCTTGAAGATTCATTGTTGAAACTTCAGGTTTCTTTGTTTCTGCTTCCTTTTCGTTCCTTCCTTTTCACTTGTTAGTTTTTGAAATCCATTTTTCTTTCAACTTCTGTTGAAGATTCCGGTGAATCTTCATATTTTCCGGCACATTTTCCAGATTTCTTGAGTTTTCTTGTTGTCATGTCTGAAGTTCCGGTGAGTCCGTCGCCATCCACCGAGGATGTTAGGGTGGAGCCGGTTGTGGAGGAGGTGGTTGTCGAACATGGCAAGATAAAGGAGAGGAAACTGATGTCCAACACCTATTGTGTTTGGAGTCAGGAGGCCTTCAACCGGTTCTGTATTATGTATGGGATTCTGCCGGAGTGGGAGCCCACCCTTCCGTCTCCGACCAACACTGTTCTCTCTGCCGGTAGCGGTCGGTTGGCATTGTACGAGGCCCACTTTGCTAAGTGTGGGTTCCGCCTGCCATGTACCCACTTCCAGATTGACACCATGGTGGCCTATGGCGTTGGGCCTACACAACTAACCGCCTTCGGGCTTCTGAGGTTAGTTCATTTTGAAGCTTCATGCCGTGCTCTAGACATTGATCCAACCATTGAACGGTTCAATGTCTTCTATTTTATGGCGCGAGACGAGATGTGGTTCTCGTTCAAGCCACGCCCAAAGGTGCCGCCTATGGCCACTCACACTCCTAAGTCCTTGCATTGGGCGAAGGAGAAGTTTTTCTTTGTGAAGAGGGGTGTGATCCCCATCAGTCTCCCCTGGAAGGTTATAGGGGATGGGCAGCGTGTAGCGGACATGGCTGTGCCCAAGGATTTCAAGAAGCAGGCTTGGTTCCTTACCCTTACCTCCAATGCCACCAAGCTGGAATTCAACAATCTGACAGAGGGCATCTTTTTCCTCCTTGGAATGAGCCGCCTTGGCATCCGCGCAGGCAAAGAGCCTTACATTGCGGAGGAGGGTATGTACTTTATTTTTTCCTTTTGTGTTTTCTGCGCAGTTTCCCTTATTTTTTATTTTGTAGGTGTGGACAAGTTCCAGTTTTATGCTGCCCGCAAGGAGAAGGGTATCAAGTGGAGGCCTTTGGCGGAGGGTCAGACCTCTTGTATAGATGCATTTGCTGACCGCTTCTACTATCCTGATCTCACCACCGCGCCCAAGCCTTATTATACAACCGGTGAGTCTTCGGATCCTTTCAGCACTAGTGTTTTTGGAGATGATTCTGCTGAGCTTTCAGTAGAGATCGTTCCGCCGCTGAACTCGTCCGCGGGGCGTGGTCGTTGGAAACACACGCCGCGGAGGCATGGGTATCGAGCAAAGGTTGCTCTTTCTGACTCGGGTTCATCCGTTTCAGCAGGAGAGGCTGTAAGGGGGCGCCGACGGCGGAAGGATGGGCCGCCCTCAGAAGATGAAGAGGAACCTGAATCCTCTCAGCTAGAGAGGAGGAAGAGGGCTCGTCCTGATTGCGCTGCGGCCAGCAGTGCTGCTGCTGCGGAGGGTGTGTCTCCTGCCCCGGCTGGTGGGGGCGAGAGTGGGGGTGCCACTCAAATCTCTGAGTCAGTGGCGGCTTCAGAGACTACTGCTGAGGGCGCTGGCAAGCAGAAAGTCAGCTTTGTTGGGGAGGAAGGAGGGAGCGCCCATGTGTTTTCTGTAGGGATCAGCGCTGCCCCGACTAGACAGCCTCTGTTCCAGAAGCTGATAAAGAAGAAAGCGCCTGGTAAGCAATGCTTGTTTTCCTTTCGAATTTTTAACTTTGAATTTTTCTCTTAATATTCTGTTTTGCTTTGATAGTGTCGCCCAAGATAACTCCTACTCCTCCTCCTGTGTCTCCATCCGCGGAGGCAGCTCAGGTAGAGGAGGAGAGGCTGTGGAGAGCACAGGAGGTGGCTCGAGAGCAGGCGGAAGCCGATGAAGCCTTGCAAAAGGCTGAGGCCGAACGGGCCGCCGCCGCTGCAAGGAAGCAGGCGGAGGCTGATGAAGCCCTTCGGAGGGCTGAGGCCGCAAGAGTAGTTGCTGCCAATGAGGCCAAACGAAAGGCTGAGGCAGAGAAGCAAGCAGAGGCGGAGAGGCTTCGTCTTCAAGAGCAGCTGTTTCTTGAGGAGAAGGCTCGGCTTCTGAAGGAGCGCGAAGACCGTGAACGCGCCGCTGCTGAGACCCAAGACCGGATCCAAGAGTCTGATGGGTTTGAGAGAGCGCTCATGGAGCAGGGCGCTGCTGGTGTTGGCGGTGGCTCACGCCAAACTCGGCGTGAGTCATCAAGGGTTGGTGAGGGGCCATCAGGAGTTTATGATGGCTCCTGCTGGGTTGGTGATGATGCTATCTGGCGGCCTCGCTGGGCGATCAGGGAGAATACTTCCTTTTCGAACTCCCTGGCCGCCCTCGAGTTTGTCAGCGAGGTGGTGCCTCCTTACGAGCGCACTCACCAAGATCTGTTGAGTCGTCAGGACCTTATTGCTGCCTTGTGCGTTAATCAGGCGACTCAACTTTCAAGGATGGACTCCTTGCGCCGCCGAGATTCGGCGGTGTGGGAGGATATCGAGAGGGTGGAGGCGGAGAAGGCGAGCCTTGCGGAGAAAGAGGCTGCCTTCAAGGCAGAAATTGCCAAGTACCACCGTCGTGCCCATGACGCAGAAGCAAAAGTCTCCAAGCTTGAGGAGGACGCTGCTGCTGCAAAGCGCCGTTGGGCAGAGTCCTGGAAGAAGGCCAACCTTGAAACAATGAAGGTAAAGGATACTCTGGCTGAGGTGCAGGAGGAGAGGCGGACGGCGGTCCGCAAGCTGGAGGAGAAAAGCAAGGCCCTCACCGAAAGGACCACTAAATATGTGGAAATGCGCAAGGAGCTTGAGTCCAAGGACGCGGCCCTTGTTGCAGCCACGGAGCGCGTCTCTTTCTTGGAACAAGAGAGGGTCCAGATCCTTGGGGCGAAGGAGGATTTGGAGCGGGACTTGAATTCCTCGGACCAAGCTCGTGTTGCGGTCGTCAAGGAGTGCCAGGCGGCCCAACAATTACTGGAGGAGGCGGTCACTGCTCAGACCCAGATGCAAAATTCCATCCACTGGCTGATGACGGATGGAATGAATGGGGTAAGTTCTTGCGCCTACTTTGTTATTGATTCTTGTTGCTTGCCAGTAGTTAACTTTGTGTTTTCTCTTCAGGTCTTTAAAAGATTTTGGCAGGAGCCCAAGTTGGGCGATCAGGTTGCTTCCATTGCTGCCGCCGCACAAGCTTTTGGATATGGCGAGGGCTATGCGGATGGTTTCCTGAGTGCCCAAGGTGATGGGCGGCTTGAGGATGCCGAGCATTATGGCAAGCCGCTAAAGGAGGAATATGAGGCGGAGCTGGCCAAGTTTGAAGAGATTGACTTTCCTATCCTCCAAGTCATTGCTGAATGCAACAACAACGCGGATCCCCTTGCTGCCTTGAAATACTTTATCGACAAATCTGATGAGTTGGCAAGGGCTTCTGGCGAAGGAACCTCCGGGGCGGGTGGTAGATAGGCGTTAATTTTGTTATTGGTAATCGTTTATGTAAATACAAAAGGGTTTTTAAGTCTCTTTCTTTAATGAAATTTCAGTTTGTTATATCATGTTGTCTCATTCCTAACTTACTTATTTAACCAAGTCGTCACCCGGTCTGTAAGTAGAAGTTAGGACGCGCGCTCGGCTAGACAGTCCGGCATTCAAGTGTCAACACTTTTTTGCCTTGAAGACTGTAGCGGAGGTTGACTTATGCCATTGAGTCCAACTTAGGCGCATGATGGCCTTGCCTAGAAGACCTTTCACCGCGTTTCATGCTGCGTGCTGTTCTCTTGTCCGAGTTGCAACGACTCTAGAAGACAAGAGTTTATGCGCGTGCCGTTGTTATGCGGGGTTATAGGCCCGGCAAGTAAATCCGCCTTGAAGGCACACCTTGCTTTATTAGCTAGCGGCTTTGGTCCGACGTGATTTTGCCCAAGTCTTGAAGACCCTGGCGCGGAAAATACAAGTAGAAACACAGATATAGGAAACGTTTTCATTGATAGTGTGGCATGTGTAGCCATGTTACATGATTACAAATAACAACGCCGCAGCTGTGCGCCGTTCCATGATCGCGGAATAGGAGTGCCATCTAGTCTTTCTAGCGCGTAGGCGCCTTTGCCTAACACTTCTTGTATCTTGTAAGGACCTTCCCAAGTTGGGGCAAGTTTCCCCGGCTTTTCAGCGTTGGAAGCTTCGTTGTTGCGGAAGACGTAATCCCCAATCTTGAAGGTCTGTTCTTTGACGCGCTTGTTATAATATTATTCCAGTTGAGTCTTGTAGCTGGCTTCCTTTACTGCCGCGAGGTCACGGCGCTCTTCTAGTAGATCGAGGTTCATGCGGAGCTCTTTATCGTTATCGGTTGTGTCGGCCATTAATACCCTTGCCGTGGGGCAAGTTATCTCTGCGGGAATCACTGCCTCGGAACCGTATGTTAAGCTAAACGGTGTTTCTCCGTTACTTGTTTTGTGAGGGTGCGGTAGGCCCACAAAACGTGTGGAAGTTCGTCTACCCACCCTGTTCTTTTGCTTCCCAGCCTTGTCTTGATGCCTTCTACAATTGTGCGGTTGACCCTTTCCACTTGGCCGTTGCCTTGTGGGTGCCCAACGGATGTGAATATTTGTTTGACCCCCATCTGAGTCAACCATTGTTGAAGGGATTGGTCTTCGAATTGTGTTCCGTTGTCGCTGACCAATTGCATCGGTAAGCCGAACCAACAGATGATGAACTCCCAAAGAAATTTCTTGACGTGCGGGCTGTCGATCTTGGCTAGAGGCTTGGCTTCGACCCACTTAGTGAAGTAGTCGATGGCAATAATTAAGTATTTCACACTACCCGGCGCAGTTGGGAATGGCCCCACCAGGTCGATGGCCCATTTTTGGAAAGGCCAAGCCGCTGTGACCGGCACCAGGTTGTTCTTGGGGCGCAGGGTATTTGGAGCGTGGCGCTGGCAGCTGTCACATTTGCGTAATTCGTTGACCGCGTCGACATGCATGCCAGGCCAGTAGTACCCTGCGTTCATCAACTTCGCTACCACCATCCTTGGGCCTGCGTGTAGCCCGCAGGTTCCTTCATGTATGTCCTTGAGGAGAAAGGAGGCTTCTGCAGGGTCTACGCAGCGCAAAAGCGGCCTAAGGTAAGAACGGCGGTACAGGGTGCCGCCTGCCAGTTGATATTGTAAAGCCTTGTTCTTTATCTTCCGGGCTTCTAACTTATCGGCAGGCAAGGTTCCAGAGGATAGAAAGGCTTTGATTGGCGTCATCCATGACGCGTTGCCCGTTTGGGTGACATTCACTTGGGCGGGGAGACGGACGGTTTGTCTCGGACCTCTTTGGCCATGTGCTCGAAGACTGTGGACGCCATTTTGCTCAGCGCATCGGCTGGTTTGTTCTCGCTGCGCCTGATGTGTTCGACTGTGCATGTGTCGAATCGGCGCATGAGTTGCTTGGCTTGTTCCAGGTACAGAGCCATGGTCTCGTCTTTTGCGTCGTAGGTCCCGTTCATCTGTCGCGCTACTAACAGTGAGTCCACATGCGCCTCCACGTGCCTGGCCCCCATTTTTTCCGCTATGCGAAGGCCTGCCAGCAACGCTTCGTATTCCGCCTCATTGTTTGTACTTTTAAACTCTAGGCGGATGGCATATGTGAACTCGTGCTTATCTGGGCTGATAAGGCGCAATCCGGCGCCAGCGCCATCTCCGTTGGAGGCCCCGTCAGTGTATAGGGACCATTTTTGTGATGGATCGTGCGCTGGCGCGGGTGATTCTTCTTCAAGGTACTCTTGTATTTTGTCGGTAGGAATCTCAGTGACGAAGTCTGCTAGTACTTGACCTTTGACTGCGGGTCGGGGCTTGTAACTGATTGTGTGCTCTCCCAGCTCGATAGCCCATTTCGCCAATCTTCCTGACAACTCGGGTTTGGCCAGGATATCGTTTATCCGATAGTCCGTGAGGACGTTTATCGGGTGGCCTTGAAAGTACCTGCGCAGTCTTCGGGATGCATGAATGAGGGCGAGGACCAGCTTTTCCATTATTGTATACCGAGTTTCCGCATCTAACAGCGTGCGGCTGATATAGTAGATTGGCGTTTGCATGCCTTTACGATCAACCATTAGGACTGCGCCTATTGCCCGCTCCGTGACTGAGAGATAGAGCGTGAGCGGCTCTTTTGGGAGCGGAGCTGTTAGTGTGGGAAGATTCATTAGGCACTGTTTCATTTGCTGGAATGCTGATTCCGCCTCTGGGGTCCAGCGGAAATTGCTCTTCTTTAGGCAGTTCTTCAAAGTGTCCACGAATGGGAATGACTTTGAAGCATAATTGGATAGGAAGCGGTTTAGGGCGACTAAGCGGCCCATCAGTGTTTGTACCTCCCTGACGGAGGCCGGTGATGGCATCCTTTCGATTGCCTGTACCTTCTCTGGGTTGGCGCGGAAACCATCCCGCGTGACAATGACGCCCAAAAACTTTCCTTCTTCCATCCCGAACGAGCACTTGCTGGGGTTCAACTTCATGCGCACCTTGCGCAATTGACTGAACGTTTGTTGGATCTCCCGCAGCATGTCACTTTCTTCCTTGCTTTTAATCACCAAATCATCGACGTACACTTCAAGTTGTACGCTGATTTCCTTCACAAAGGCCGTGTCCATCAGACGCTGGTGTGTTGCGCCCGCGTTTTTCAGACCAAAAGGCATCTTTGTGTAACAAAAGATACCCACGTCTGTGCGGAACGCTGTCTTGTCTTCATCCTCTTTGGCCATCTGTATCTGGTGGTACCCCTTGTAAGCGTCCAGGAAACACTTGAACCGGTAAGGGGCGAGAGAATCCACTTTTAAGTCGATTTCAGGTAGAGGATAACAGTCTTTTGGGCACGCTTTGTTGATGTCTTTGTAGTCAACGCACATGCGCCATCCCCCATTCGCCTTGGCGACCATGACAGGATTGGCCACCCAGGTCTGGTATCTGATGGGGCGGAGGATGCCCGCATTGAGCAGCTCGGTGACTTGTTCGTTCATGGCCTTTGTTTTCTCCGGGCCTATACTTCGTTTCTTCTGCACTATTGGCTCCGCGGAGCGATAGACATTGAGCCTGTGTTCCGCTATTTCTCGGGGAACACCCACCATGTCCGCTGGTTGCCATGCGAAAATATCCATGTTATTGATCAAGAGTTGCTTCATGTGATTGCGTATGGTCTCAGAGATTTCATGGCCAATGGTCACCGTTTGCTCCGGAAATTTAGGGTTGAGTACCCATTTTTCCAGCTCTGTGCGGGCGTTTGTTTTGACCATTTTTGGCGGTTTAGCTGTATCCGCGACATGGCAATCCTTGTTTCCCCGGATGAAGGCAACGCTTGTTTTGGTGGGGAAACCCACCATTGCGTGTGCCGTGGAGGCGTTGGCGTTGAAGTGTGCGATGCCTTCTCTTCCCAGGAGTATGTCATGATTTGATGTGGCTGGTAAGACCATGAAATCACATATTTCTGTGCGCTCATGGGTGCCATCGGTCCAAGTTACGGGCAAGGAGAGCATGCCGCGGGGCATGATGGTCTCATGGATGAAACCAGAGATGGGCTCGTTGACTGGAATGAGCTTTGCTTTGTCTTCCTCATCAAGTTGCTGAAAACACTGGTCGTACATAATATCCGTGCTGCTGCCGCCGTCTAGGAACATATACCGCGTGCGGTAATGTCCGAAGACGCCGGTTATTACGAGTGGAGCCGTACAAGAGGCGCCGCCTCTCACCCTTGGCATGAGGATGTCAGCCTCTTTCCAAGAGTCGTCCAACGGTTGTACCCGGGTGCCCTTCCCGTGTTGGGTGTTTTTGCCCCGCCTTGTCATGTTGCATTAGTGGCGGGGAATTAGCGTGGCTGCATGGGTATTGAGGTCCCGGATTTTTTCCGCTACCCCTCGCCTTGGGTTTCCTCGTTAGCTTGGCCCTTGCCAGCTCGGTGAACATTCTTGACCAAGTGGCCCAACTGGCCTGACTTCAGCGCGGCTTCAATCTCCATCTTTAGACTATAGCAATTGTCAGTGAGGTGACCGTAGTCGTTGTGGTACTCACAGAACTTGCTACGGTCCACGTTTCGCCGCTTTCCCAAAGGGTTGGGCTCCTTCAGCGTGACCTGCTCGGTTTTCAGAACTTGGGACGGTGTCTTTGTCAGCGGGGTCCAATCGTGGTTTTTCTTGGAGTGTCCAGCTCGGTGCATGCCGGAGGTGTTAGGGTTGGGTTCAGCCATGGGTGGGTTAAAAGATGGGTGAAAAAAGCTGTTCTAACCGTTGGATGGCGCCAATGAAGAAACAATAAGTACACCGGAGATTAGGACTAATCACCGGGGGATTATACTTACGTAACTACAAGATTATTCCTTTACCCAAACCGTGATGGTAACCCGTGTGGAGATTTAGTGTATGTGAGTGTGTGCTAGAAGTGTGTGAGAACACGAGAGTTAAGTGGTTCGGTCTTTAATGACCTACGTCCACTGTAAATATACCGGAATGTTATTAAGAATGAGAGATTACAAGGATTGTATGTGGTTGTTATGGTTATTTCTGAATGAATACAAGGGTTGTATCTGATCCTATTTATAGGCTTAGTAGTGGGCTGCATGGAGAGGCCCATAGGTGACACCATTGGCTTGGGCCCAACCGAGGCCCAAATCCATGGTCCTTCTGAAAATGGAAGGAAAAGGCAGGTTACTGTTGATGACGCCACGCTACAGTGTGGTCGTTGTTGTAGCTAGACACGTGGCGGATTTCTGGTGGTGCATAGTAACGTCGTACTTGCTACAGTGTTCAGGCTATCTCTACTGTCTGATGTGACGTCTGACAGTTGGCGAGGTAATGCCTGCTGGTCACTGTTCATGACAGCATGTACAGTGTAGCCGTTCACCTTTTGTACTATCTGCCACATGTCCTTCTCCTGCTGGTGTGTACTCTGACATGGATCTTTATGAATCTTCCTTCTGTCGTTCTTTGTACTTCGTATGAAAAGTGCTAATGGAAGATTCCGCGCGTGGTTGCACGCGTGTATCAGGTATTGTTTGCTGCTTATCATCTGTCTTGGCGCGCGGGACATGTTGATTGCTTGTCCCCGCGCGGGTGCGTTCCTGCGCCGTGATCTGGCGTAGGGTTGTTTCACGGGGATAGGGATGCCTTTCAGATTAGGCTCCCTATCCCTTCAAAGTTATATTTGTATTTAACTTAAACTTTTGTTATTAATAAAGCTCATTAACACATAACTGCAAAAAATTACATCAAGATAGCGGGCAGGCGGGCAACAAGCTGCGCCGCCACCCCTTTCAGGTTCTCACTTTAACTAAACTCTAGTTACATTTCCTTGCATTATACTTAACTAGGGTTAGTTAGATAAGACATACGTGCATGGTTGTGAGTCAATGTGTGATTGCATGATTAGTGAACCTCGGACGTTGGTGAAAAATAAACTTATGTGAAAACCATACGTGATTATGTGAACCTAAACCGAACACGTTAATAGAAATCATTAAAAGTGGAGCATGAGGTTGATTAGGGTCTTAATGCATGGGGTTACACTTGTTACGGTCCGAAATAACGAAAACGTCGAAGGATAACGCGTCGGGAGACGAAACGAGAAAAGAGCGCGCCACCCGGACCTGTGAGCGGCCGCTCACAGGCACCGAGCGGCCGCTCGAAGTGACCTGACGGGTCTAAACCGCCTCAAACTTATATTTAAGCATCCTAAACTCCCATGCAACCCCCATACTAAACCCTAATCGCCCCCTTACTGCCCCACACGAATATTTCACTCAAACAACCTCTGCTAAGGCTCAAGATCATCAATTGGGAGGCTCCAAGGCGCGCGGTTGATCGATTGAGAGAGCTAAGGGTATATCTTACGATTTCTTATGCTTCTATCTTGTGTTTTCATTAATAAAAATCATATAATAAGTTTGTCCAGGTCTGAATGAGTTTATAAAACATTAAAGCATGAATCTTTTTGAAGATTAAATGGATTAAACATACTCATAAACGCTTAGTAATATCGTAGGATACTTGTTGCGCAAGTAATTGGTGTTTTGATTCTTAAAGATTTGATCTTGACATGTTTAATCATAGAATCTGATGAAATAGGTATTAGGAATGTTTTGTGTTGATGATTGATGAATGTTAATAGTTTTTGTGCACATGGTAGGCGATTAAAGTATGATTTAGGTGAAACTAAAATCTGGACAGAATGGTTAGTCAAATTTGTAGGAGCTGTAACACGGCTCTAACATAATAATTTTAGTGTTTTCTTGGCATGGTTAGGTCACACCTGGTCTTAGCTTTTCATAATGAGTAAAATCATGTGTTTTGGACGTCGGATGAGTAGTTTTTGGAATTTTAATTGATTAGGGGTCATATCAGATTTTCGGATTTGTAAATTGGGCTAACTTTAAATGGTCATAACTTGAGATTTACAAGGAGTTAGGTTATGAAATTTTTACAGTAGGCCAATACTGGAAAAATAGAGCTTTTCCAAGTGGATTCATCTCGTTTGGATGAATACACAATTTTTAAGAATTTTCCTACTAAACTGACCTGTTGTGGAAATTTTCTGAACACTGCTGTGTTGTACGAATTTTTATAATTTTTGTGTTTGGAATTAAGACAAAACAAAAATAGGTATTGCCAAGTGAATCCCAAAGATAATTCAGTAAAAATTTGGGAGGATAACTCACTGGTCTACTATTTTAAATAAATTCGTTTTGATGGCGCACAATCTGTCCTGAAAACACAGATTGTGTATTATGTGCTTATGTGATTATTGAGGTCTTAGGTGGTCTAAAATTGACATATAACGGAAGTACACATGTTTACGACACATACGGACTGTAGAAACTAATTATAACCAACTCATTCACCAACGAGTCCGTAGGGTTTACTATTGCATGTAGAATCACTAGGCGTCGCATACACACTTTTGAATATTTAAAACGCCTTGGACAAACGAGTTATATGGTGTAATGATGTTACGCCTATACTCACGTAGTGACACTGTTATTAGGGTGTCGGTAGCATATAATACTTGCTGTTCGGATTCTTTGCTTACGCGATAAGGTGAGTTTCACTACTTTTTTTCTCAAAGCATGCGTCTCGGGTTGAGACTACATTGGTAACGTTTTCTAGTCTGTATTGAGACAACTTTCTTTTACACATCCCGGGTTTGGGGTGCATGGTTCACGTGGTGAATCTATTTTTACTAATTCATATATATGTCCTTGATGAACTAAACCAAACACATCTTTTAAGTCCTTCAAAATACCGAATCAATTGCCGGTTGGGCAAACGGGTTAATTAGTTGATAGCGCTATTAGGTCTAACAAACCTCACATCGTGCTGGGAGCACGGATGTGAACTATTAGCTTCAAACATAATCATTGTCGATGGACAATGATGCAAGGCATCTTTATCCCGGTTATGGGAACTTGTTCATTAGTAGTTCGGTATTCGCCGGTTTTAGTTATCATGAGTGGGCTAGCTACCCCTGACATTTGAATTAGCTATTGTTTACAGGGTCTGAGGGACCAACGTTGTACACTTGACTTTTGGGGTTTTGAGAACCTACGTTATTATTTACATCGCTTACTTATATAGTGAACTCACCGACTTTATGTTGACACATTTTAGCATGCTTTGCAGGTCCTTAGGTACGGAGCACGTTTTAGGGCATGCATCATTCGTGTCTTGGGTTATGGATATTTATTATTTCGTACTTATTAACTTTGGTTTTGGGCGCGTTGTCTTGCGCAGACTTTTGCAAATGTTTTACTTTGTTTACGCTTCCGCATTACTTTAAATTGCTTGGTTAAACTTTGAAACTTTTTCTTAAAAACGAACTAAATGGTTTGGGCATTTAGAGTCGTTCATGATACTTATGGCTATGGGTCCTGGTTTGTCATGCACCTCGCGGTAAAACTCCGCAGTGGAAATTTGAGGGTGTGACAGATTGGTATCAGAGCCATTGGTTATAGTGAACTAGGAATTGCATTGCATTCTAGACTATAATCATTATAGCATAAGTATTAGTACACTCATCGTCTTCAGTGCACGCTTATTATTCTCGACTTCGAACACTAACCTAACATATTGCAGGTAATTATGGTTAACCCCGCTCACCAAAATTACTCTTACCGTGCTCATGACGGGCAACGACGCCCCATGTATGACCCTTATGAGGCCCCATCTTCGTCACTCGAGCCGAGTGAAGCCACTAACCGTTGGCGTTGGTTCACGGACATCTTGCACTCGTGGGTCGTAAGTTATGGGGTGCCAGCTACAGTACCTCCCATTGTGGACTCGTGGAGAGGACACTTGCAGGAATGGTGAGGCATGTACACACTGAGTTGGATAATGCTTACACTGGTATTAAAGAGTTCCAGTTCTGGAGAAGAAATGCTGACGAGACATTGACACATGTGGCGGGACAGATTGACTACTTACTCAGCGAACTAAGGAAAGTTAAGAAAGAGGCTGAGGAAGCAAAACAGGATGCTACTGCTACCAAACAAGAGTTGGCGCGTACTCGAGAGGAGTTAGCCATGGTTCGCAACCAGCTTATGGAAGCTTTGGAACCAATTGGGGAAGAGGACCCCGAGGAGGAACCCATGGAGGATGAGTTTGATGATTTGGGAGCGACACTTGATGCAGCTCTTATAGAAGAGGAAGAGGAGGAAGAACCTGAGGAGTTACCGGAGGAAAGTGAGGATGAAGGATCAGTCATCTCTACGGACGACGATTAATTTTATTTATTATTATTTATTTAGTTATTTATTTTGTTCCTAGTATATTATGACTTCTATTTAATCTCGTGTGACTGGGTGATCTTCTGGATTGTTTTAGAACGTTGGTATTTTATTATTATTGATTGAACTTTTATTTTATTATTTATACGTGCGTGATTTACTAGTACACTGTGATGTGCAAACGATTGTATTCTCATGGGTGTAGTATATTTGTAGAACTACGATGGCGGGAAGAGGTCATGGACGTGGACACATCAACCTAACACAAGCTGAGCTGACTGCACTTGTCAACGACAGGGTGGTTGCAGCCCTCGCAGCTATCCAAGCTGGTAACACTAATTCGTCTTATTTTACTCCTTCTACGAGCTCCAGCGTTAAACTCTATTACTCATATGACTCCCGTATTTGCACGTAGGTCAACCTCCACACCACCCTCCAGCCTGCACCTACAAAACCTTCATGGACTGCAAGCCTCAAAACTTTGGGGGATCTGAAGGTGCAGTTGGACTACTTAGGTGGTTCGAAAGGGTGGAGTCATGCTTTGCTATGTGCAACTGTCCACCAGCTGACCGGGTCAAATATGCCGCTGGTACACTTGAGAACGCGGCGTTATCTTGGTGGAACTCTCAGAAACAAATACTGGGTGTGGATGTGGCAAATGCTACGCCTTGGGATGCTTTCAAGGAGATGATGAGGGAGGAGTACTGCCCTCGGGATGAAATCCAGAAGCTGGAAACTGAGTACCTGAATCTGAAAATGGTGGGGTCGGATATCGAAGCCTACACCACTAGGTCACATGAGCTAGCCACTATGTGCCCTAACTACTCAACCCCGCTCTACAAGCGAATTGAACTGTACATCAAGGGTTTGGTGCCGCAGATCAAGGGCATGGTTACTGCTGCCAACTTCAACAATCTTCAGCAGGTGATTCGTATGGCACACCAGCTGACTGACCAGAAAGTAGAGGAGGGACTACTGCCCCCTCGAGGTGCTTCATCCTCTGGCACTAATGAAAATAAGAGAAAGTGGGAGAGTGCGTCTGGCAAACCCCCGGGTAATGGTAATCAACAGCAGCAGCACCCGAACAAGAAACACGACAACCACAACAACAACAACAGCAACCGTACTCAAACTCAAGGTGGTTATCACGGAAATCGGCCCAAGTGCGCTAAGTGCAACTATCACCACTCTGGGCCATGTAACAGGATTAAGTGCGATCGTTGTGGTAAGCTGGGGCATGTGCAGAAAGACTATAGAGTCAACCTTCAGGGTAACCCACCCCCGCAGGGTCAGCAACAGAAGGGTGGAAAGGCGTGTTACCAGTGTGGTAGCGAGAACCATTTTAAAAAGAATTGTCCCCATCTGAACAGTAATGGAAACAATGGAGGAAATAAAAACACCAACACTGGTAATAACAACAACAACAACGGAAACAACTATGGGGCGCGTGGTAGAGCATTCGTGATTGGCTCTGGGGAAGCGAGGAATGATAACAACGTCGTGACGGGTACGTGTTCCTTGAACGACACTCTCGCTTCTGTTTTATATGATACTGGTGCAGACTATAGTTTTGTGTCATCAAAACTTAGCAGACAACTAGGGATAGTTCCTACATTACTCGAGACCCCGTACTCTATAGAACTAGCTGATGGGAAGCCTGTTGAGGTAACCCACATTCTTCGTGACTGTAGGCTCGAACTAGATGGACATTTGTTTGCCATCGACCTTTTACCTATCACCCTAGGAAGCTTCGATCTTGTGGTTGGCATGGACTGGTTGTCCAAGCACCACGCCGAAATTCTCTGCAAGGAGAAAGTTGTTCGTATCCCCCTCCCCAGTGGGGAACTATTGTCTGTCCAGGGTGATCGCGGTGGTGCCATGGTGGGCATCATCTCTTACTTGAAGGCCCAGAAGTGCATACGGAAGGGCTATCAAACCATATTGGCTAACATTTCTGACACTCGAGCCGAAGTCGAAACAAAAATCGAGGACATTCCGGTGGTCCGAGATTTTCCAGATGTATTCCCAGAGGAGCTGCCAGGACTTCCACCGGTTCGCCAAGTGGAGTTCCAAATTGACCTTGCACCAGGCGCCGCCCCAGTTGCGCGTGCATCATACCGCCTTGCACCAGGCGAACTTCAAGAACTATCTACCCAACTCCAAGAGCTATTGGATAGGGGCTTCATCCGACCTAGCTCGTCACCGTGGGGAGCCCCAGTCTTATTCGTGAAGAAGAAGGATGGGAGTTTCCGTATGTGCATCGATTACCGGGAATTAAATAAGGTGACAATTAAAAATCGCTACCCTTTACCTCGCATAGATGATCTATTCGACCAACTTCAGGGGTCGAGTTTCTATTCCAAGATTGACTTAAGGTCGGGGTATCACCAACTGAGAGTCCGAGAAGAGGATGTGCCAAAGACAGCTTTTCGAACTCGTTATGGGCACTATGAATTTTTGGTAATGCCCTTCGGGCTGACCAATGCACCAGCAGTGTTCATGGACCTCATGAACCGGGTGTGCAAACCCTATCTAGACAAATTTGTCATAGTGTTCATAGACGATATTCTGATCTATTCCAAGAGTAGGGAAGAGCACGAGCAACACCTACGACTGATCTTGGAACTTCTGAAAAGTGAGCAGCTATATGCAAAATTCTCCAAGTGCGACTTCTGGATTCGTGAGGTCCAATTCTTGGGTCATGTGGTGAACGAGGCAGGAATACAGGTCGATCCCGCTAAGATTGATGCGATTAAAAGATGGGAGGCCCCTAAGACTCCCACAGAGGTTCGACAATTCCTTGGCCTTGCAGGTTATTATCGCAGATTCATTCAGGGATTCTCAAAAATCGCTCAACCCCTCACTGCTTTGACACAGAAGGGGATTATCTACAAGTGGGAAGATGCCCAAGAAGCTGCTTTTCAATTACTAAAGACTAAGCTTTGCAGTGCTCCAATATTATCACTACCTGAGGGTACGGAGGACTTTGTGGTGTACTGTGATGCATCTATCCAAGGGCTAGGGTGTGTTTTGATGCAACGCGAGAAGGTGATCGCTTATGCTTCACGACAACTAAAAGTTCACGAGAAGAATTATCCCACTCACGACTTGGAACTGGGAGCGGTTGTCTTCGCTCTCAAAATTTGGAGACACTACCTCTACGGAACGAAGTGCACAATCTTCACAGATCATAAGAGTCTTCAGCACATATTTGATCAGAAGGTCCTAAACATACGGCAACGACGATGGGTCGAACTCTTGAATGATTATGACTGTGCTATCAAGTACCATCCAGGGAAAGCTAACGTAGTAGCTGATGCCCTAAGCCGTAAGGAAACGAAACCCAAACGTGTGCGGGCCTTACAACTTACCATACACTCTAATCTACCTGATAAAATACGTGAAGCCCAAGGCGAGGCCTTGAAAAAGGAAAACATCGGGTTGGAAACATTGCATGGTGCTGACAAACACCTGGAACTGAAGTCGGATGGGCTTCAGTACTTTATGGATCGACTCTGGATTCCACGTTCAGGGGATCTTAGACAACTAGTGCTCGATGAGGCTCACACATCTCGTTATTCGGTACATCCCGGTTCGGACAAAATGTATCAGGACCTCAAAACTCTCTACTGGTGGCCAAACATGAAAGCAGAGATAGCCACTTATGTTAGTAAGTGCTTGACTTGTGCGAAGGTTAAGATTGAATATCAGAAACCTTCAGGCCTACTTCAGCAACCAGAGATACCGATGTGGAAATGGGATGGGATTTCCATGGACTTCATTACGAAGCTTCCGAAAACAACAGCGGGCCATAACATGATTTGGGTTATCGTGGACCGCTTAACCAAATCGGCCCACTTCCTGGCAATAAAAGAAACGGACTCGTTAGAGAAGCTGGCGAACCTATATATCAAGGAGATAGTCTCTAGGCATGGAGTACCTACTTCCATTATATCTGATCGCGATGGGCGATTCACTTCTCGATTCTGGACTACTCTCCAAGATGCTCTAGGTACTCGTCTCGATATGAGCACAGCCTATCACCCACAGACGGATGGACAAAGTGAACGTACCATCCAAACATTAGAGGATCTGCTACGAGCATGCGTGGTGGACTTTGGTAATAACTGGGACAAGCACTTGCCCTTAATCGAGTTCTCTTACAACAATAGTTACCACACCTCGATTCAGTGTGCGCCTTTTGAGGCACTTTATGGCCGCAAGTGTAGGTCTCCTATCTGTTGGACTGAGGTTGGGGATAGCCAACTAACAGGTCCCGAACTCGTGCACGAAACCTCTGAGAAGATAGTGCAAATCAGAAACAGAATGGCTGCTGCTCGTGAGCGACAGAAAAGCTACGCGGACAAACGTAGGAAACCTTTGGAGTTCCAGGTTGGGGACAAAGTTTTGTTAAAGGTGTCACCTTGGAAAGGAGTGATACGCTTTGGGAAACGAGGGAAGTTGAATCCCCGTTATGTTGGACCCTTCGAGATTGTTAAAAGGATTGGTCCGGTAGCTTATCAGCTGAATTTACCAGACGAACTCAGTGGAGTGCATAATGTATTCCACGTCTCAAACTTGAAGAAATGCTTATCCGATACGACACTGGTAGTACCGCTGGAGGAGATCCAGGTGGACGACCAGTTACGGTTCGTGGAAGAACCAGTGGAGATTCTTGAGCAGGGCGTCAAGAAACTCAGGCAAAGCACTATACCTATCGTGAAGGTACGGTGGAATTCCCGTCTAGGACCGGAATACACGTGGGAGCGCAGAGATCAGATGCGGCTCAAATATCCACACCTCTTTTCTGAACCTGAACCTGTGCATAGATCAAATGCCGAACATAAAGCAGCTCGCTCAAAGTGAATTTCGGGGCGAAATTCCTTTCAACTTGGGGATGATGTGACATCCGGAAACCAAGCATACATTTTTAGCTGGCTTTACTGTTTACTTGCTGAATTTCGGGACGAAATTCTTTTCAACTTGGGGATGATGTGATACCCCGAAAATTCAGGTTCTCACTTTAACTAAACTCTAGTTACATTTCCTTGCATTATACTTAACTAGGGTTAGTTAGATAAGACATACGTGCATGGTTGTGAGTCAATGTGTGATTGCATGATTAGTGAACCTCGGACGTTGGTGAAAAATAAACTTATGTGAAAACCATACGTGATTATGTGAACCTAAACCGAACACGTTAATAGAAATCATTAAAAGTGGAGCATGAGGTTGATTAGGGTCTTAATGCATGGGGTTACACTTGTTACAGTCCGAAATAACGAAAACGTCGAAGGATAACGCGTCGGGAGACGAAACGAGAAAAGAGCGCGCCACCCGGACCTGTGAGCGGCCGCTCACAGGCACCGAGCGGCCGCTCGAAGTGACCTGACGGGTCTAAACCGCCTCAAACTTATATTTAAGCATCCTAAACTCCCATGCAACCCCCATACTCAACCCTAATCGCTCCCTTACTACCCCACACGAATATTTCACTCAAACAACCTCTGCTAAGGCTCAAGATCATCAATTGGGAGGCTCCAAGGCGCGCGGTTGATCGATTGAGAGAGCTAAGGGTATATCTTACGATTTCTTATGCTTCTATCTTGTGTTTTCATTAATAAAAATCATATAATAAGTTTGTCCAGGTCTGAATGAGTTTATAAAACATTAAAGCATGAATCTTTTTGAAGATTAAATGGATTAAACATACTCATAAACGCTTAGTAACATCGTAGGATACTTGTTGCGCAAGTAATTGGTGTTTTGATTCTTAAAGATTTGATCTTGACATGTTTAATCATAGAATCTGATGAAATAGGTATTAGGAATGTTTTGTGTTGATGATTGATGAATGTTAATAGTTTTTGTGCACATGGTAGGCGATTAAAGTATGATTTAGGCGAAACTAAAATCTGGACAGAATGGTTAGTCAAATTTGTAGGAGCTGTAACACGGCTCTAACATAATAATTTTAGTGTTTTCTTGGCATGGTTAGGTCACACCTGGTCTTAGCTTTTCATAATGAGTAAAATCATGTGTTTTGGACGTCGGATGAGTCGTTTTTGGAATTTTAATTGATTAGGGGTCATATCAGATTTTCGGATTTGTAAATTGGGCTAACTTTAAATGGTCATAACTTGAGATTTACAAGGAGTTAGGTTATGAAATTTTTACAGTAGGTCAATACTGGAAAAATAGAGCTTTTCCAAGTAGATTCATCTCGTTTGGATGAATACACAATTTTTAAGAATTTTCCTACTAAACTGACCTGTTGTGGAAATTTTCTGAACACTGCTGTGTTGTACGAATTTTTATAATTTTTGTGTTTGGAATTAAGACAAAACAAAAATAGGTATTGCCAAGTGAATCCCAAAGATAATTCAGTAAAAATTTGGGAGGATAACTCACTGGTCTACTATTTTAAATAAATTCGTTTTGATGGCGCACAATCTGTCCTGAAAACACAGATTGTGTATTATGTGCTTATGTGATTATTGAGGTCTTAGGTGGTCTAAAATTGACATATAACGGAAGTACACATGTTTACGACACATACGGACTGTAGAAACTAATTATAACCAACTCATTCACCAACGAGTCCGTAGGGTTTACTATTGCATGTAGAATCACTAGGCGTCGCATACACACTTTTGAATATTTAAAACGCCTTGGACAAACGAGTTATATGGTGTAATGATGTTACGCCTATACTCACGTAGTGACACTGTTATTAGGGTGTCGGTAGCATATAATACTTGCTGTTCGGATTCTTTGCTTACGCGATAAGGTGAGTTTCACTACTTTTTTTCTCAAAGCATGCGTCTCGGGTTGAGACTACATTGGTAACATTTTCTAGTCTGTATTGAGACAACTTTCTTTTACACATCCCGGGTTTGGGGTGCATGGTTCACGTGGTGAATCTATTTTTACTAATTCATATATATGTCCTTGATGAACTAAACCAAACACATCTTTTAAGTCCTTCAAAATACCGAATCAATTGCCGGTTGGGCAAACGGGTTAATTAGTTGATAGCGCTATTAGGTCTAACAAACCTCACATCGTGCTGGGAGCACGGATGTGAACTATTAGCTTCAAACATAATCATTGTCGATGGACAATGATGCAAGGCATCTTTATCCCGGTTATGGGAACTTGTTCATTAGTAGTTCGGTATTCGCCGGTTTTAGTTATCATGTGTGGGCTAGCTACCCCTGACATTTGAATTAGCTATTGTTTACAGGGTCTGAGGGACCAACGTTGTACACTTGACTTTTGGGGTTTTGAGAACCTACGTTATTATTTACATCGCTTACTTATATAGTGAACTCACCGACTTTATGTTGACACATTTTAGCATGCTTTGCAGGTCCTTAGGTACGGAGCACGTTTTAGGGCATGCATCATTCGTGTCTTGGGTTATGGATATTTATTATTTCGTACTTATTAACTTTGGTTTTGGGCGCGTTGTCTTGCGCAGACTTTTGCAAATGTTTTACTTTGTTTACGCTTCCGCATTACTTTAAATTGCTTGGTTAAACTTTGAAACTTTTTCTTAAAAACGAACTAAATGGTTTGGGCATTTAGAGTCGTTCATGATACTTATGGCTATGGGTCCTGGTTTGTCATGCACCTCGCGGTAAAACTCCGCAGTGGAAATTTGAGGGTGTGACACCTCAAAACAACCAGGGGATATACACATGTTAGTTCGACACAAGCGTGTTCCCCCCGGCCCACCTAAAGACAAGCATGTCTGTTGGACGTAGGGGGGATCTCCTTTATACGGGGTCTGATAGTGGAGTGATGCCTCCAAAAAAGTGTTTCAGTGAAGTAAACCAATAAAATGATGTGACAGTAGAGAATTGATTAAAATCAGTTAACTGAGAAAGAAATACAAACAAGCGTCCGTTTCCCCTTGATATTAATCTATTTAATATTATACCTTTTTCTAACGAAAACACAAAATTGGTTTTCTGTTAAGATGACGATAATGGTGGGGCCAATGGTTTATTTTGTTGCCTTCAAAATAAAAAAATAGTCAATTTTGTTTGTTTGTTTAACCTTTTTTATTCTCCTTTTCTTTTGTCACTTTTTCTGCTTTGTCTTTTTTTTATTTTTATTTTTTATTATTTTAGTTTAGGACAAAAGAGTCAATTTACACTCGGCTTAAGGGAAAAGAAAAAATCAACCGGCTTTCATAGAGATAAGTTGGAGTTCGTTGCAGCGATGATGATTGATGACCTAATAAGGAAACTGGATATTCGTCGGAGTAGAGCGATTACCGGAGACTAAAAAACCAACTGTTATCACTGGTGGTCGTGACCAAAAAAAAGTAGCACCGTCAAGCAGTGATCACTGGTCGCCGTTGTTACTCCGACGAATCTCCGGTTTCCTTCGGCGGTCATCATAGCAGCTACGATTATCTCTGGCTTTTTTATGCTATTCCGCTTGCCAAACAAGGGGATTACCCATTTGTCGAAAAAATAATTTATGATCACTTACAAACCAATAATTTATGATCTCTTACAAAGGTGTGTCGATCTTGCAAACAGTTGAAATATTTTTGTAATTTTTCAAAGATAATGATGAAAGTTGAAATTTGCGCAAACTAAAGGGGTACGAGATAATGGAATGGATGAGGTAATAGAATGTATCATTAGCATTCCATGTCATGTTTGGTTACCGTATGAGAATGAAAAAAGTATTACTTTATGTTGTTTATTAGGCTGGAAAAGACGAAGAAATAAAATCAGTGATGGGTGGTGGTTAGTAGCGCTGATGGTGGGTTGAGGTGATGGTAGCGACGGTGGCAGTGGCAGTGGATAGCGACGATAGTGGGTGGTTGCAGCGGCGGCGGGTGGTGATAGATGACGGCGGTGGGTGGTGACGATGGTGGGTGGGTGGTTGCGGCGGCGGCGGGTGGTGATAGATGACGGCGGTGGGTGGTGACGATGGTGGGTGGTGGCAGTGAAGGGAGTGGTGGCGATAGTGGGTGGCAGTGGATTGCGACGGTGATTGGTGGCGATGGTGGTCTGTGGCGGCAGCGGTAGTGGGTGGCGGTGGTTGGTAGCGACAATGGTGGGTGGGTGACAGTGGTTGGTGGTGGCGGCGGTAGGTGGAGGTGGATGGCGCAGGTGGTGGGTGGGTGACGGTGGTGACGACGGTGGGCAGCGGTGGTGGGTGGCGGGTGGCGGTGGCGGTGGCGGGTGGCGACAGTGGTGGGCGGCGGCGGTGGTTGGCGAGTGGCGGGTGGCGGTGGATGGCGACAGTGGTGGGCGGTGGTGATGGTAGTGGGTGACGGGTTTTGGTGTTGTTAATGAAGGGTACGTGAAAGAGGGGATGGAATGGAAAAAAATATGAGGGGTGGATGGAAATTGTTGTAAGGGAATGAAATGTCTTGTAGAATGAGTGATTCAATTCCATTGATCAACTAAACACATAATCTTCCATTACCTTGTAATGATCAATTCCAACATATCAAACGCCACCTTAGCTAGACAAGTTTTCCATGTGACAATAAAAACTATAGTAGTGTTACATATCTATTTATAACATTTAGGAGACATAAAACTAGACACAAGATGATAAGGATAAAGCAATTTGGTAACTAGAATTTTATAAACCGAGTCGCTAAAAATACAACCACCGAAATATTATGACACTAAAAAGAAAATGCATTGATACGCCACTCGCTGATACTGTCACAAGTTGTAACCACACAATCCGGGCACACGGACTAGGTCATCAGTAAAGAGTGATAGTTTAGGGTTCCACATAGTACATACAACATTATTATTACTGCTAAACAACGTGTGTAGTGTCTAATGATCACATACACTTATTCTATTCACTCAATTACATAGATAAAACGTTTGGTAAACCATCATGTGCATTAACCAATTATGGAAGTTTCCGATCTACCATGCGGAAGAAGGTTGTTAACTACTCCGACTTTATATCTTTCGCAGAAGCACACGAACAATCGCCTTTTGAGTCATCTTTCAACTAAATTACATCAAATAGATACAAGAATATTTAGTATAATAAACTAATACAAACTTTCACCTCTTAAATTAACTTTTCATGTATGTTATTATATGATTTACGCCGATTAAATATTTAAGTGTCAACTTGATAGAGACTCTTTTCTCTTAGTGGGAGGTCTTAGATTCATTCTCAAGCAACATGATACTTTTGTGTAATTTATAAGAGGGTAATATTTATCTTAGTAAAAAAAAAATAACTAAATGTGAAGAGCATGTTTACCTGCTTCTTCTCTAGGAGTCTCTTGCGGTACCTGTAGCCCTGGTGAGAGTAGAAAAACAAACACAACTTCACCTTCGCACCTACTATGAAATATATATATATATATATATATATATATATATATATATATATATATAAAGATGAAAGAATCTTGGTCCTAGGGGATGTCTAGGGTTTTTTTGGGATGTCTAAATAGCATCACCCTTTTATAATGGGTTGGGAACAGAAATAGTTCAACCGTCTATATCGGGCGGTTTAACTAGGTATATCAGATGGTTTAACTAGTTATACCAGCTAGTTTAAACTGGTGTTTAAAACATTGATGCTAATAGATGAGACTAGACCAATTACATTTTGTAATATGTGTTATATATTAAATATGAAGTTATATTAACAAGAGATATATCTGAAAAAAGCTTAAAACGGATTTTTTTTTTCTAATTAAAAAAGCTATAAAAATATCACACTCATTAAAAATATAAAGAATAAAATTCTTGGTTTTAATTATTAACGTATCAAAAAATTATAATCACTTAAATATCATAGGGCAGTTAGTTTAAATTAAAAGTCTTAACAATAATTAATTAAAAAAATTATTTTCCAATTATGTCATTTTGAATAACAAAAAAGTCACTAAGATGTGTAGTGCACGTTAGTTCTCATGGTTCTCAATTACGTCTTTAGTTCTTATTTGAACCTAATCATATATATACTAGCAAGGTGTCCGAACGATGCGGCAGAGCACACAAACATTTTTTAGGGTGTGCATGTCCGGTTCAAATAAGTTATTAGCTTAAAATAAGTAGGAAAAAAAATATTGTTTATATATTTTTAAAGTTTTTTTTTACTTACAAATGTGTATGTTATTTACATAAAAATTCATACTTGTTTTTTGAATTTAAAGATAGATGAAACAAACATGGCATTTTAACATTTTCTGGTATTTAAAAAAATATATATTCAATAAATGAATTATTTATTTATGGTACTCTCACTTTTCTCTCATTTAAACCTACACAGAAATATATATTTATTTATATGAAAATTTAAAAGTTATATGTAATTAATTACCTTGTCTGTACCATATATGTAGTCACAGTAAGTAAAAACGGGTGCAAAGTTGCTTTGGCTTTGGCCTCCAACATAATGGTGATAGTCATGATAATCAGCACCAGCAGAAAATGGGATGTACTTTCTAAATGTCCAGGGAAAGTCATACCTTCAACACGTGTTATGATAAACTTAATTAAATTATTGAATTTGTTTTTCTTGTTTGCTTTGCATGGTGGATATTTATATTTATATATAATATAAATAATATAAAACTCAAACTATATTTTGTAATTTTATTGCTTACGTACGTACCCACTATGATTCTCAATGGCCTCAATTTGCCTCAAGGCAAGCCACAACAAGAATGTAACCATATGTCCTGGAACGATTGAAGGTCCCAGAAAAGATGGAATACCGAAGACTAGTGTCTCCACCCAGTGTGCATGCTGAGTTGCAAACCCAATAGGTGCTGAGTATTCATGATGAACCTTATGAATGTTCTCATACACCCATTTCACATGAAAAAACCTATGGATCCAATAGTTTGTGTAATCTTCGATAACAAAATAGACAATCAGTTGCAATATAATCTCCGTTAATGATGGTAGTGGTAAGCTTGTTCGAATACCAATCATCTACATATAATTAATATACATTAGTTAGCTAGGATCAAAATATATATATGTTCAAGATTTATTAATTAAGATTTTATTAAATTAAATTAAATTAAATTAAAGCATCTCACTTTTAACGAAGGATAAGAGAGGAGCAGTGAAGGTACTACGAGGAGGTACGTTCGGACTACAAGCATGTAACATTTGAAGTGATCATATAACGTGTACTTAATCTTAGGTTGAACTTTGTAAGGCGCGACATAACTAGGAAACATGTGTTCCATAACAAGGTAGAAGGTAGGTACAAGAGTATCTAGGAGAAACATTATGGGAAGGTTGTGGCAGTAGATGACGTAGTCGGACATATCGGCTGTGTAGTTATACCATAGGGTTTCGGCAGCGGTGAGAGGTCGGCCAATGGCAGTTTGAGCCTCTTGAATGGAAACGTAGGGCAACATTTTGTGATGCTAGGAAACGAGTTCGGTTTGTTAAGTTGGTGTAAGTGGTCAAATATATATAATAGGGGGGAGTATGGGAAATGAATGGTTGATAGGGAAAGCCTTGGCTTTTTTTGTAATAGTAATAAATGGAATTAGTAAAGCCATGTGGTTTTTTCCTTATTTTGATAATCACCGGCTAAAGACTTGATACATTAGAGGAGGCGGGGCACTACCAACAAACCGTGCTGGTACCCCTCTACCAGCAGGGCCCGACCCTCAAATGGTACCCCTCTAGTAGCACGGTAATACTGCCCCGGGTGATACTACCAACATGGTAACATTATCAACACGGGTGTTGTATCACGGATGTGTTAAGAGTGAGGGTTTTTGTTTTTTATAGGTTGGGTGGTTCAGGGTAGTGTTGCCTCTAAAACTGTGTTTTAGTGAAGCGAATCAGTGAAGTGATGTGACAATACAGAATTTGTGTAAATAAATGAAGTTGAAAATATTTCAGTGGAACGCCCCGCCCACCCATCGAATAGAGTGGCACAACACGTGGGCATAATATTGATGACGTCAGTATCAGAATGTTGCATCGTGCACTATATGATCGACAATCTGGTTACTTAATTATCAAGCTCACTATAGTATCATATTTTTTATACACTTGTCTATTCGTGTCTTAATGTTTCCAAAAGTAAATAAAGAAAACACACTCAAAGATGAGAAGGATAATATTATTGTAGGGAAAATGAGTTTTTTTCAAACACGTAATTAGTTGTTGAAATTTTATCCATGCATGGATTTCAACTATAATGGTTCACCGCGTCTCCTTTTAATTTCTTATCAGTGGATGATAAATGAGTGAACACGATGTCGCCACGTAGAGTCATCGGATTATCAACAGGTGTGCACTTATAAGTTATAACGCATAGTAATATTTTGATTCCAAATACATCACACTCATTTTTTTGTATTGGTGGTGGGCCGTTGGCCCATTCATAACGGACAAGCTCGACTTATCCACCATTGTTATTTGGTTACCTTTTGTTTCTCTTAATATCGGTTTTCGGTTTGGTTTGTTACGGTCTTGACACTTGCTATGGCGATTGAAAGAGAAAATAATAATAATAATAATAATAATAAAGTCGTGACATTCCCAAAAGGATATCAAAAGATATTTTATATTGAACGAAAGCCATTGAATACTGGTTTTGATAATACTAACATCGGTACAGATGTGTTTGGTTGGAATTAGTTCGGATCATCATCGATACCGACACTCATATAGCATACGTTAAAAAAAAAAAAACTCTTTTTAATAAATTTCCTTTTCAACAAAATTTATACAGATATGTCCTGTAAAAAAACAAAATATAGTTACATATTCAGCTTTATAAAAAGTTATCAAACTTAAGTTGTCGATAAAGTTCAGATTAAAAAAATAAATGGGCTAAAATATATATTATTATTAGTAAAAGGGTTGAATTTGAAAGTTAGAAAAGTGGTTGATGTTACATCATGACAGTGATAGATCTTCATTTTATTATTAAAAAGAAAAAAAAACAACAATAATAATAATAATAATAATAATAATAATAATAATAATAATAATAATAATAATAATAATAATAATAATAATAATAATAGTACTAATAATACGAATAATAAAAAAATAATAATATTAATAATTATAAAAATAATAGCAATAATAATAATAACAATAATACTAATAATAATAATAATAAACAATAATAATAATAGTAATAATTATAAAAATAATAACAATAATATTAATATTAATATATTGAGCAATTTGCTCTAAAATTTGTATAAAACGAATTTTGTTATTTGTTTTTACAAATGTCATCACCTTTCTAGAATGATGTTATTGGTGAAAATGCTAATAATTTATGTGAATCACGTAAAATAATACTTTAAACCAGATGATGACTATAAAAATCTCTCACGATTAACTTGTATTTTTATGGTGATTATTTCTAGACACAACACACCACCACCAGTCCATTTACGGATGTTAATGGGTCAAGTTTGGGAGAGGTTTCGGTAATCCCAAACTCAAATCCGATTAAGTGTGGTTGTCTTAAACTCGTCTCAAAACCCGTTGATTTTTTTACAAGAGTAATTACCCGTTGGGTATCTAGTATACCCATAGTTTTTCGGTAAACCTAGTAATTAAAAAAAATTAGTTGTTTGATATATTTGACCCAAAACTTTTCGGGTACAGATCGGGTAAGTACTAAACAAATAAATTTAGCATTATCAAATATGTATAAATGACTACAATGCATAAGATACCTATATATATGATTAGGTTCAAATTAAAACTAGCTTGAGTTGGAAGAACCGTGAAAATAACGACGTAAAATGTGAATTTAAAAAAAAAATTACATATCGATGTAAAAATGGGTAACTCCTCCGTAAAAAAATGATTTTTTTATGATGGTTTAACACTGGTGTAAAAAACAACAACACACCAATGTGGACTTTTTAAATAAAGGAATATTCTATATAATATATTATTATCCTTTAATTTACAACCACACATTCTTTTTTGATTAAATTAAGTGTGTGGTTATAAAGTAACTTCCTTAATTCTTCCAACTCAAGCGTGTTCTCGTTTTACCATTTCCCTATATATATAGGGAAAGGATAATGTGGAAACCCTTGTTATATAGTAAACTCTGGAAACTCTGACTTCCCAATTTTTTTTTTACTTTTGAAAAAAATAGGGCATGTAATATACATGATTTTAAGCATTTTGAGCCAAAAAAAATCAAAAAAGCGCCGAGTAGTTTTTTTTTTTTTTTTTTTTTTAAATAAAGTTTTGACTAACACATGTTAAGCGAAACTAACACGTGTTAACCATTTGTTACCCGAAGATGGTTTTTATTTTTTAAAAAAAATCGGATTGACGTTTTTTTGAAAGCGCCGAGTAGTTTTTTTTTTTTAAATAAAGTTTTGACTAACACATGTTAAGCGAAACTAACACGTGTTAACCATTTGTTACCCGAAGATGGTTTTTATTTTTTTTAAAAAAATCGGATTGACGCTTTTTTGATTTTTTTTTTGCCCAAAATGCTTAAAATCATGTATATTACATACCCTAAAATTTTCATATAAAAAAAAGTCGGGAAGTTAGAGTTTCCAGATTTTACCATATAACAAGGGTTTCCAATATAACCTTATACTATATATATATATATATATATATATATATATATATATATGTCAAGTATAAAATGAAAACCCACTTGAGTTGAGAAAACCTTTGGAAACCCATGTAAAAAAACATTATTTTTTTTGAAAAATATAACCAATGTAAAATACATGTTTTTAAGCGTTTTGGGCAAAAAAAATAAAAAAAAGTGCCACCGGGATTTAAAAAAAAATAAACAAAGTTGCTGAAAACATATGTTTACAACAGCTAAATAGCTAAAAACATATGTTTTCAACGCAAATTTGTTTATTTTTAAAAAAAAAATCCCATCGGGGTTTTTTTTGCCCAAAATGCTTAAAAATATGTATTTTACATTGGTTATTTTTTTTCAAAAATAAATAATTTTTTTTACATAGGTTTTCAAAGGTTTTCTCAACTCAAGAGGATTTTCATTTTATCCCTTCCCTGTATATAAACATTCAATTGCAACATAGACAACAAAATAGTATATATCGGTTTTGGGTAATTTTTAACAAAAAGATGACATTTAGATGGATATATTACATATAACACATATTTTAAAAAAATAAAAGGAATTAAATCAGTTGTACAATCGGGTAAACGGGTATACTTTATCGGATAATTGTGTTGGGTAAACGAGTATATCATCAAATCCTAAAATCGTGAAACAAAAAATTAATTAATCATGTACCCGGTCTCATACACAATTACCTGACGCAAACCCATCCCAAATGTGTTTAGTTTCGGGTTTACCCATGAAATTCGGGTTTGACTGTCATCCCTAAGTTCACTACGTCAGCTAAAAAAATCATCGCCTTTAAATATACCACCCTTTATTTATTTTGATACAAAATACTTTCTCTTAAATTAGAGAAAATGCCCAGATAGTGCATGTGCCTTGACCAAGTTTCACCTTTAACCTCCAACTTTTTAAAATTACACTCTTGTTATCTTTCATTTGCTAAGTTGTTAATCACATAGTCCATAGAGTGAATGAGCGTTAGTTTGAGTCGTTAAGTCATGCAAAATGATTAAATTGTCGTTACTGATAAAACAAAGTTTCAAATAAATTATATTTTGTAGGTTCCATTTATTATATAGAAATATATACACACATAGCAACCCCTGACCTTCTTTCCCCCTCCCCCACTCTCGCTCCCTCCTTTTATTCTCTCTCGCCTAAACCCCACAGAGGTGGTGGTGAATGATGATAGTGGTGGATGGACATTGGTGTTGGGAAGGTGAATTGCGGTTTAGGTTTTCTGTGGAGGTTTGTGGTGGTGGGTGTGACAATTGGCAAAATAAGTTAATTCCGTACTAATTAATTATGCGTAATTAACATAATTAAGTGCAATTTCATGTTAATTGTTTTAACTAAGCCTTAGAGAATAGAAAATTCTCCATAAAATGCATAAGAATGCACATGTTTAATATTGAAGCACGACGAAATCGCGTGCAAATAAACTTGTCCGGAACGGACGTTGGTGATTACCTGAGAATAATTAATTAACTGAAAATGATCCCGAAAACCCGGGATATCAAACAAAGGGAATTTCCATTAAATATTATGTGTTTTGGAACTCCAAAACCATATGTGGAAACTGTAAGACCCTAACCCGTAATCACGTGAGTAACGTCTAATCTTACGGGTTCTGACCTTACTTAAACCACTCCCGATTAAAACTTTGATATTTATTATAAACTCAAACCATTAAGATCAAATACATGTTTGATTCCCACAAATTTTTACATTTTAGTAGTTAAAACATACTCTAACATTTAACGTTTTAACGGGAGTTCCTTGAATTCTAGTGCGGAAGCTTGATGAGTGTTCGGGCGTGTTCGGCTCTTATCGCGGCTTGATCCTTGCTCCGGGACTTCCATTACATGTTTACCTAGCACCATTACACAAGGAATGGTTAGTGGGTTGTCAATGATACATTTAAACTAGTACGATAGTCGTTACACGTCGAAACGGAACAAACCAGGCCAAACGGCCCTTTATCAGGAGAACAAACTGCTGCAACTTTTGCGCAACAGCTGTTTGGATAGCTTTTACCCCTTCTAATACCCAAAATCCGACTTTGACTTTCAAAGAAGAATTGTTCTACGCTCCGAGAGCTTTTTAGGCATATAAAGAACGCCTCCTAACGATTTTTCTACGATTTTATATGCAATTTTAAAGACCGTGTCGTCATGCTGTTCTCTGCGCGCGGCCGCGCGGTCTCTGTGAGCGGCCGCGCAAAGCTTCTGATGTAATTTTGGTGGTTTTTAAGTGTGGGAATCATGTCGCAACTGCATTTGATGATTCCCCAAAGCCTAAGTATTGACTTACCGACTAAATAAACCTTTGTTTGACTGAAATTATAGTCCGGTTCATAATGCTATGACCCGGTTCAAAATTTTAAGTGTTTATGTTGATTTTTACCAATATTGACCCGTTAAGGCCTTGAATCAAACAAGGCACTTTTTGACCACACAAAATGCCTACCGATTAAGTTGTCAAGTCATTAGACACTTGATCAACAAAAGCGTTTATCCGATTTGTTTCATGATGATTTAGTTTCTTAGATTCAACCTTTAGAAATCTTTTAAATCCCCAAAATGCCCTTCATGGTCAAATATTTCAATTTAGCCATTCGTGGCGAAACCTCTTGTTCCAATTTCAATGTTTTTGACTCATTGACTTGTTTAAAAGCCTCTAAGTCAATCCGGACTTAGATTTTCATCCTTTATCAGGTTTTCACTTGTTTAGTAGATTCTAAGCGCATTAGCGCGCATTAGACATAGTTATAGAAATAACTTACTTGATCTGCACCCACACTTCATGTGAGTAGTTTTAGTACCCATGTTGCTTCGCCCGAAGGTGTTTAATTAGCTACGGACTTACCGGGTGGTGCTGACCCATTCTCATACCTTGTGCGTATCCTCCATGATTCTTAGCATCAAGCGTGCATGCGCAAGTGCATTTACCTGCGTGCTTTCTAAATATACACATTAATTCCTCGGAACTCAAATGGTAATACCTTGCCATTTGATCCGTTTAACCTCATGAATCTTAATGCTTGAAATACAAGCATCAAGTATTGGACTCACATGGTGAGGATATCACCATTTGACCCGTTTAGACTCGTAGTTCATAATACTAAGTTATCCAAGTTTTTTATATATGGTTCAAGTGTCACAAACTTGACCCATTTAACAACATGCTTAACAACTTCATTCAATTGATTTAATTGGATTAAAACATCATTTCTCACATATCTTTATTAGTTGACCCGTTTTATGGATTTCTCCATTTGGTCATAACTCATTATCTCGATTAAGGTCATAAACCACATTTTGTATTGAGTGCACATAAGGCGACCCACTTAATAGATTCTACCCCTTAGGGTTTATCTTCGTCTCACACTCAAGATTTAAAACTAATGTTTATATCAATTTAAGCTATGTTATAGTATATTGTTGTAAGTAAAACTTACTTGTATTCATTCCCATTTACTTGCACTTTAGGCTCATATCCGCTTGACCCGTCTTGTTCTTTGATCCATTCCATTCAAGCTTGCACCTAGCTTGACAAGATCAACCTTCACTATACTCATAAGATTAGTTAAGTTAGTCATCATATCAAATAACTAACACATCTCATGAGTTTATTCACACCATTATTTCGTTTTCCCAATTATCATTTGGCTAAACTTTTCATGTATGGTGTGATTCATATTTTAAACATGTGTTTCACGTTTTATATACGGGTAATTCCATGATTACCCAAATCAAGTTATCACCTCAATTTGCAAACAAGACTATTGAGGCATTTCATCAAACACTTGGTGTGCATCCACCCAAAATACTTGATTTCAAGAATCTAACTTTAACCAAAATATAACCACGTATCTAATTATCAACATAACATGATATTTAGGCATTTCATCTAATTTGATCATTATGTTAACTCCTAAGAGTCACCCAAAACTACTAATCATGTGGGGTTTCAACCTAGAAGTTAAACCCCAAATCTTACATATTCACATAATCATATGGTCAAAATCAAATGCACATGTAGAATGTGATTCATACCCGAATTATACCTAATTGAGGCTCCCTAAAGCTAGAGAAACCTCTAACAACTCATAAATTCACGTTTTGTCAAAACCCTAGATTTTGACCCAAATTAAAAACGAGTTTAACATCAAATTCAACACGAATTAAAGGTACCTTGATGTTCATTAGGCCTTAGATGATCCCTTTCTTGCTAATGCATTGAAAAACCCCTTGATTTGGCTTGGATTGAGCTTGTTCTTGAGGTTTAGGGTTTGGTTTGTGAAGGAGGAGATGAATCTCCTGATTCATACACGCACACACACACACACATTGTGTGTGTTTTTTATTGTTTTATTTTCATTAATAAAACCCACTTATCATATTGGCAACTTTGGTCCCTCAAGTTTAGTCTCGAGTTGGTTTCTAGATTGTTACATTAACTAGATTAGTCTCTAGTAATGAGTTTATCCTCGTTTTATTATTTTGCTAATCACGCCTAATGGCGTAATTAAGCGTAATGGATGATTTTGGGGTGTTACAGAAACTCCAAACACAAATCTCCCGGTAATCAAAGCTAAAATGGAAGTGTTAAAGAGGTATGTAGGCCGTGAATTTATATAGGTTATTGTTAAGGTTTTTGTTAGTCAAAAGGTTAACATAATCTTACACATGTTAAAGATTCTAATATAATATGTAACTAGGGTTTTGATCATGAGATAATGTATGTTTTTACAAGTTTATCATTGTGACACCCGACATATTTGACTTAACATTTTATAAAACTTATAAGTCTACCTTAGCAGGAAACATTTTATTAACATACTTAACTGGGTTAGTTGAGTCGGGTTGTCTTACGTATTGTCCAGGGTTCAATGATCTGGAGGATCATTGGTGTCATTTTATGTACACACGAGTCTTGAGTCCCGTTGTTGGTGAATTACATGAATTAGATTAAGTGTTAGGCATAGATTGATTTATATATGGTGTATAATAGGCAAATACGTGTTTTAACGGTGTTTAGATGATTATCCACGATTATATATGTTTAACATACATATGTTAGGATTGCATGTTCATGTGTTAGGATGTGTTAAAAAGCGTTAAAACGACAAAACTGGAAAATCTGGAAAAGACAGATCTGGTTCGACCTTAAGGGGGGTCGAACCTGATCATCAGAGTGTTAAAATTCTCATTCGACCTCACCTGAGTCTCATTCAACTCCTACAAGGGTCGAACCTGCAGACACTATAAATACCACACTTTGTCATTTTTCATCATTTCACAAACCCTAAACGCCTCTAAACACTCTCTCTCGACTTTAATCACTGGGGAAGGAGTTTTTGAGCTTGTTTTTCACAATCTAACCCTCTATATCATAAACAAGTGAAGATCTAAGGTGTGTTTTTCATCCAAAATCCTTTTTGAGCAATTTTAATTCGTTTTCATAAAACCACAAAGTTCTAGATCTGATCTAAGACAACTTTTATGATTTAAAACCTTTCTAACACCTTTCTAAACAAAACTTATCATAAAACATGAGTTTTCATATGGATTAACATGTGTTAATGATCCTTTATGTTGTGTTATGTGTTGTTTGATGTTTGTATGTTGTTTAGATGATCTAGAGATGTTCTAGGACTGTTATAAATGATGAGTTTTAATTATCTTAGGTCACAAATTATTGGATGATGATGTTTTGCTCATTTTGGGGATTTTGATAAATTTAGGGATTGATTCATGATGTTGTTATGGATAATATGATTAGGGGTTTTGTTTCACATGACAATCTGAGCATAATAGGGTGATTGTTGAATGATTTCATAAAAGTTTCCAAATTGGGTAAAGTTTTCATGCATGATGTGACATCTCCATAATTTTGCCATTTTGGAAAAACATTAAAACAGATTGATTTTGGAGTAAAATTAGTAGGGTTTCGAGGGGATATGTTATTCATACTTGACTACTGTGTTTCATGATGTTTCGTGATGTTTTCGGTTGGTTTTGATGTGTTTTAGGAGTTTGGGACTGCTGGGGGTCGAACCTGGGCTTCATTCGACCTACGTGGGGTTGAATGAGGGAACCCAGGGTCGAACCTAGCATCACATAGGTCGTGCCTCAGTTTGGTCGAACGAACTTGATTTAGGTCGAATTAACACATGTTAAGGTCGAATGAACAAGTGTTAAGGTCGAATGAACATATCTTGGGTCGAACCAAGTTCATTGGCGTCGAACCAAGCTTATTTCCCTTCTGATTCGACCCAACTACTTCATATGTGCGATTTTTGGTGCAAACTAAGTATTTTATGCTTGAACCTTACATGTAATCTATGTGTACTTGATTGGTTTGTGTAATGGGTCACCAACGGGATGTCGAGTCGGTCTGGTGTGTCGGTTTAACAGTCAAACACGTTTTCAA
This sequence comes from Ambrosia x helenae, assembly GCA_030844895.1. Classification (NCBI taxonomy): domain Eukaryota; kingdom Viridiplantae; phylum Streptophyta; class Magnoliopsida; order Asterales; family Asteraceae; genus Ambrosia; species Ambrosia x helenae. The sequence goes on from CM061230.1 coordinate 108,898,276, forward strand.
ACATACTTAGTCATGATCTGGACAATTGGGGACTATTTAACCTTAGGGTTATTAGTCAAACAACTTATACAAACTTTTATGATAGATCTCCGGTATTTGGGATTATCAAGGCGTGTCTTTTATACTATTTCCAAGAACGCAATCTAAGGTGAGTGTTATTTCATCACTGCTTTCATAACTTTTGGGGGAGAAACATGCGGTACAAACTTTCTTACTTTAGACCCACATATTACATTATATCTCATGGATACTTAGTGACTCTTATTTCATCAGTAAAGTCCTCTCAATTCTTAGTGAACCATTAATATGTGGATACATAGCGGGGAAAGTGTGAATATATCTATTGGGCCTGGCAAGCCCCACTCGGGCCGACTGGAGGTCGGTGGTGGGTGCATATTTGTCCTATATCTTACGGCACCGGGTGATGAACCGGTGACGGGTTTGAGGCATTCTAAACGTTCAGCAGTGGTTCACAACACTATAGTATCATGTAACGATGTCTAGCTAGCATCAGGTATAGATGTAAGGATTGTTGGGTCTGGATTCTCATGGTTACAAACTTTTGCAAACTTTATCTCTATGACTCACCGGCATTGTATGTGTTGACAAACTTTGCATGTTTTCTCAGGTCGCTAAGGTAGCAGGGAGTCGTAGGCGCACTAGAGTCGCACTGTGTCTAGTCTTGCATACATAAGTAAACTGTGTTGGGTTTGCATTCATATTTTTGAATCATGGATTTGTAACCTTTAAAGCTTCCGCTGTCGTTGTTGGTTTTATTTTTAAACTTATAAACTGCGTGGTTGGTATTTCTATGTAACATTTTATAGCATATAGTTGTCGTTTATTGTGACCGTTGACTTGGATCCTGGTATGTCACGCGTCTCGCGGTAAAACCCCGCAAGTGGAATTTGAGCGTGTGACAATCATGGATCTATAAAAATTATATTATGGCCGTGAGTTTTATTATAAATGGTTAGTGATTTTGTAGTTTTTAGAAGTTCACATAAACTTATGTTTAAAGATGTTTTGAGTGGTTTTTATAAAATAACTTGAACATGCTTAAAAGTGGTTTTAGTCATCTTAATAGAACCCTCTAAAACATAATAATATGATAGAACTTAAAAATGTTACAAGATATAAAAACTACATCTTTAAAGATACTAACTTTGAAACACTAAAAATGGACATATTGGACATTATGGACTTAACACACTCAATACACTATTATTAACCTTAATAAGAGTATTATGAACTATTACTAGTGTTGGATCATAATAATAATCCATATTGATAAAGTTGACAAAAACAATTTTACTAGTTTAGTGTAAATTTGTCATTTTTGTTAGATCTAGGAAGAAAATGTAACTTTTTGAAATTTAAATGAATTATTGTGTAACTTCAAAAGTTGAGGGACATAAAATGTCATTTTAGAAACTTGGATCTAAAAATGTGACTTTGGAAAGTTAGGTGTTAAAAATATGAGATTTTAACTTTACAAGGTTATTTTGTGAAAAGTTAGTAAACTTACAAAAATGTAAAGTTTGTATAAAAATGTGTTTTTATAAAATAAGATTTTATAAAAATATAGATTACCAAACATGTTGGAAAAATATAAAAACAAAGGTTTTTATAAAATTTGGTAACTTAAAGACTTGGTAAAAATTTGTGTAAAAATGAACACTTTTGTATATATGGGAATATAAAACTGTTGGAGCATTTTATTGTGAATAATCAAGTATTGATATTGAAAATGAAAACGTTATTTATAAAGTTCCAAGTAAAATGTGTAGGAATTAATGGTTGATTAATTTCAAGAAAACATATTGTTGGGAACTTTAGGAAAAATAACGAAATTTATATTTTGAGTGTAGGAAAAATAATATTACGACGACAAGTATATACAACTTGTATGATTCGGGATATGAAAATATATAAATACAAGTGATCAATGTAACGTATTTATATCACGGTGTGTTAACGGACAAAAATGTAAAACGGGCGAATAAGTATATATTGTATAACTTTCTACAAGATACGTATGTATGTTATTGCGTCTAATGTGGATATGAAAACATATATTTTACTAACTAAGATATATAATATGGGTGAAAAATACATAACACTTTCCTAAGTGTTGGAAATCTATTCATGGGAGAATTAACATAAATAATCTATATAGATTACACGTTTAAAACAAGTATACGAACTTGACAATGTTCGAATCGACAAGATCCTAGTATATTTATTTAATGGGAAAGTAAATGTACGGTAAAGTGAGTCGAGTCGAGTGTTGAAAATGTAATATCGATCGAAAAGATCCTAGTATAACTATGTAATGGGAAAATAATTATACGGTAAAGTGAGTCAAGTCGATAATGATGTTAAAACGAGTTACAGAAATGTAAGTGTAACTTACAGCAAGGGTAATCAATCACCAACGAACCTAGGATACACGTTTAATTAAATGGGGGAATTGAACTAAATAGTGGTGTTGGGAGTTGGGCGTACAACTTGCCAAAACACACGCGCTATAGACTTATTGATTTATACGTCTAGGACATTTGTAGATGTTTGACTTGGATGCGCTACTCTCTTTGTTGGCTTTGCATACTTTGCTTGAGGTGAGTTTCACGGCTCTATATTACTGTTTTTGTTTTCGGGGGAAAGATATGTTATGTTAGGGAAATACGTGATATGACGAATACTTGAGTTTGTTGATCGCCACTCGGGGTGAGTCCTCGCTACTGTAACCATTTATTCGTGTGTATGTGTGAAATAAAAAACCGAAGGAATATTTAGATAGTACTATTGGTGCCTGACAAGGCCCACCCCTAATCGATAGCGTCAATTCTGTAACTGTGTATACCAGGGGTGCACGTATTCTGAACTAAGTTGTTATTTTCGAGAAACAACTACGAGCGAGGAATTGCTAGTCTTGGTTTGGTTATGGGCTCAAGTAGATTGTAGGAACATGCAACTCTTACAATAGTCACTACTTTGTTGTTAAAATGTTTTGTATAACTAAAACTTGCGAACTCACCAATATGTATATATTAACGTCTTTTTAACATATCTTTCAGGTAACTAAGCACTGGAGGGTCGCATGGCTCGTACGGGCGGGGATCTTACTTAACGTCGGATATTTTGGGGGGTTTTACTTTTATTTTCCATGGGGTTGGGATATAATTGTGAAACCTCTACTTTTGATTTTAAACTATGTTTGTTTAAGAATGTATGAAACATGAAACTTATTTCGACGTTTTAAAAAAAAATGATCATTTTTCTTAATTACTTATAGTTTGTGTTAATCTTGACTTGATGCTCTTCAAACGTCGTGCTACGTGTTTCCGCCATTGGCATGGTGTGACAGTGGGTAATAGTGGGCCCAGCAAGATGGTGGAATCAGGAGGGTGTGTGGGGAGGGGTCACTCTATCTCCCTCCCTTTATCCTCTCTCGCCTAAACCCTACAACGGTGGTGGTGAATTATGATAGTGGTGGATGGATATTGGTGTTGGGAAGGTGAACTGCGGTTTGGGCTTTTAGTGGAGGTTTGTGGTGGTGGGTAATAGTGGCCTTAGCAAGATGGTGATGAGGGTGGAATCAGGAGGGGGTGTGTGTGGGTGGGGCAGGGCAGGGAGGGTTGCAGTGGTCAAGTGAATGTGGGATAGAGTTGCGGGGATGTGTAGGATTGGTGGTACTGGGTGGGAGTCAGAGCTGAGGGTGGTTGTTGGTGGGCGGTGGCGGCAGCTAAAATGAAGGTTATGGTGCAACTATGAAACGTGTAGGCGACTTGTTAAATCGTCGTAGTTGTCCTCGAACGTTGAGACAATTTGACCTTGGGAGTTGGGATGTTGATGGTAATGGGTGGAGGTTGAAGATTGAGTGGAGGATGAAGATGTTCGACCATGGGCGTTGCAGGATTTTTTGGGCGGAGGATGTTGATGGTGATGAAGTAGGTTGTGGTGGCTGTCTCCGATGATGTTGTTTCAAGGATCAAGTGAGCAGGATTGACACTTTAGCCAGTGGCATGTCAGCACTCAGTTATCTTGTTTTAATAGGGTAAAGCCTTCGTTCGCCTTGAGCAACAACGGATAGTCTTACAAGATATTAAGGGTGTTCTAAAAATATAAAATGGATTTGGTGTTTCGATTTTACAAGGGTCATCAACATTCTAAGCATTCATAGTAGCTTCCGCATTCCCCATTCACCAACAATCAATCACAACCACATAATACATTATAAATCATTACAGTTTCTTTCACCTCCACTCACAATCACTGTCAACAAATATTAAAAAAATATTCCAATTTCCAGTTTTCCGCAAAAGATTCTCAAATAACCCCAAATATAACGATAAACAGTAGATTCCCCATTTTCTTCACTCAGAACCAATTCCAACCCCATAAACAATTATTATAGGGTTTTCCCTAAAAAAAAATTATAGGGACACTGTGAATGCTCAAGATTATGTTATCTGGGGAAATACTCTAAATTTTTTATAATCACATAAAATAATAGTTTAAACTAGACAGTGACTATACATTTCTCATGTTTAACTTATTTTTTTATGACGGGTGTTGCCGGATAGCCCACCACCAACTTCAATAGTTTTCCTTTGTTCCCAAATAAATTATTTTTCTTATTTAAGGAACTTATGTATTGATTTTTCTTAAATGTGAATACGTATTACAAATCATTGAGGATAATTTTAAAACTCTATTCAAAATGGATTTTGTTTGCCAATGATCTTCAGCCCAGCTGGTTTGAGGTGGGAAGGATTACCTCCTTGGAGGATTCTTGCTCGGGTTTGGTCTCAGGTTCGAATCTCACGCTCCATTGAAAAAATAACCGCTTGGGTTTGAAAGGAGAAACCCGTGTGATGCTATAGGATTTGATCCTGGGCAGTGGTCGCTTTGCAACACAGGATTTACCGCTGAAACACAACTCTCCAAAAAAAAATGGATTTTGTTTTCATTTTTACATGTTATTTCAACTTTCTAGGATTATGTTATTGGTGGAGGTACTTGTGAATACTTAAAATCACATGACATCTATACATTTCTCACATACTTTTGTCTCTTTATGGGAGGTGTTTCTGGACATCACACATGCATTTTTAGTGCATATACAATACGAAGCGAAAGCATAGTAACTACACATTACAATTAGAGCATCTCAATGCTCTTTATTAAGCGTTTTTAAGCTAACATAAGGAAAAAAAGAGAAAATGACGACTCTTGTAGAGAAGAGAAGTTTTTTTTAGCATCCATCCGAGATAATCTTAAGGGGGATGGGGCGTTACCCGAATTGTTAACGGGTACCAACTACCAGCACGGTAAAACGCCGTCACCCATGCTGGTAGTGGTCCTGTGAACTGTTTTGTTGGTTCTGTTTACCATGCTGGTAACCGTTTTTATTTTATTTTTAACTTTATTTTTTTCTGTTCGAACCGTTTGTTTTTGTATTGTTTCATTTTTAACTGTTTGTTTTATAATTTTTTTTTACCAAACATTAACCGTTTGTTTTAAAAATCTAATTAAATGAAAAAAACACAAATAACAACATTTTATTAAAAAAATAAAATTAAAACATAATAATATTAAACATAAAACAAAAGTACATAAAACAAAGAAAAAAACTCAAGGTTGGCGCAACAATCGTCATGCCTCGACATGGTCTAAATCGTTGCCGTATCGGGCCTCATACTCATAGTGAGTGAAATCGATATCCAACTCGTCATCGAGGTCCGGATAGTCCCTCATCGTTTGCTCGTAGAGGGTGATCCACTTTTCACACTTGATATTGAGATCGGCCCACTGAACTGGAGGTCTCGGAGGGTCTTGGTGGTGTTGGTGCCAAAGTGTTGGATGAATTCGCTAAACACGCAAGCCCAAAACCCCTCCGGGGGATAGGCCGACCCTTCGTCCCTTGGGAGTTGTTGAATCTCCGGGTCGTTTGTGGCGTCCTTGTGGCACACCACTAGTGCCATCTCTTCTTCTTCGGTCCATGGATTCATCTTGGTGGGTGGGTGGGTGTTTGTTTTTTTACTGTTTATTTATGTGGCTTTTGATCACACGGTTTCTTCTATTTGTATACAAAATTTTAACCGAACGGTGCACTTTTAAAATTAAAGTTTACTGACCGTTTAGTTGAACTCAATTCAATTCAATCGACGGTTTTCAAGAATTACAACTTAATTTTGTTGACCGTTTGGTGGGACGGTTGTAATAGTATGAATTAAATGTTAAAACCGGTTTAAAAGTTGAAACCGTGTGAAATTTAAAAAAAAGTTTGGGTATTTAAATGAAAATAAATAAAAGAATCATTGGAGTGTTGCTTCCAAAATAGTGTTTCAGTAAAGTAAATCAGTGAAGTGATGTGACAAAACAGAATTTGTTAAAATCAGTGAAAGAAAAAAAAAACTTCATTGAATGCCTCTCCCTGCCTCCCACCCTAAGAACCTATACTTTAAAAGTGAGTTCAAAATGAACAAGAACCACTTACAACAACTAAGAGGAGGCTAGGCGGTCCGTGATAGGCACGCCATGATGACGTGGTGGCCGCGAAACATCGCCCCACCCAATAATATCACGGCCGCGAAAGGATATTTCGTGATGGTCATCACGTTGAGTTAGCCATTGGCTAACGGTCAAATGACCGTTCAATTTAATTTTTATTTTTTTTTACCAAATCACTATATTACATTTCTATTTCAACTCAAAATACACACAATCAAAACAACATACAATCAAACTCTACAATAAAAAAAATGGAAGGATCAAGCAAGAAACAAATGACTGCGAAACGAAAGTTTAGACCAAAGGTTCGGCCTAACTTAGGCGATCCGGCTCGAATTTTTGAAGACGCACCAATAACCCCACAACCTACACACCAATCCTATCAAAACCAAAGTTTTCGAAACCTTATGTTTCAAACCCAACAATTCTCGCTTCTAAACCAATATCCATTGAACTACCCATAACCCAACATGCCAACCCAAATCGCATCCGGAGTGTTTCAAGCACCTCCTGATCCGATTGATCTACCTATGTTCGACCGTTATAGGGGTCGCGATCCACAAAACTATACGATCCAAGATTCTGAGGAAGATGATGATGATGAATATGAAGAAGAGGTTGAGGAAGAGGAAGAGGAAGAAGAGATACCGGTGCAAGCAGGAAGAGGAAGAGGAAGAAGAGGAGGAGATACCGAGCCAAAAGAAAGAACTCCCTGGTCGCAAGAAGAAGAAGTGGCGTTGACCAAGTCGTTTTTACATATTTTCAAGGATAAACGCGTTGGAAATCAACAACCATCCGAAACTTTTTGGCTGCGAGTGAAGGCCCACTTTGAACAACTTACCGATATGACGAGAAGGCGGATGGATCAAATAACCGGTAAATGGACCGATTTACAGAAAAAAAATAAGTAGATTCAACTCCTCTACGTCACACAGGTATATGATGTTATTTTTTATAAATCGTTTACTTTATGTTTTTTTATAAAAAATTTTAACTCTATATTTATTTTATAAATTATAGAAACGTCTTTGGCCAAGTGGATCGTCGGATGTGGACATCATACGTACGGCCCTCAACGATTATCAGCGGGTGTACGCTAAGAATGGTTTACTTCATTGAACTCTTGGGAAGTTGCAAGAGTTCATTCGAAGTGGGTTCCCCTTGATATTCCGGAGTTAACTCCACTTGGGCCGATGGACCCTCGTGGAGGAAGGGGACGGGGAAGGGGAAGGAGTGGTCGTTCTAAAAAACGATCTAAAACCTTCGACTTGGGAAATTGTACACCTTCAACGGACGGGCTGTCTACCAACATGCCCGAGCTCAATTTGAATGATGAATTTCCCGACCCCGAAGACGACACTACCCCCACAAGAAGCACGGCTTGAAGGAAGAGTGTCGAGTCGTCAAGTGGCAGAGGCAAAGAGTCTTGGGTGGAGGCGATGACCGAATACAAGTCGGCAAAGATGGTGGAAATTGATGAGAATCGGGAAAGGCGTAAACATTTGGCGGACTTGAAAATACAAAGAAAGAACACCTACATGAAACACTTGTCCGAAATAGAAAAAAATAAAGATTTGAAGGTGTTGAGGGAATCGCACGAGGACGCCGAAGAACCATACAGGTCGATTCTCATCGAACGAAAACGAGAAATTTGCCACAAGTGGGGGTGGCCTTATAACTTTTAGGTTTATTTTTTTTTCGATTTTTTAGGTTTTTAATGTTTATTTTTCTGTTTTTTTAATATTTTTAGGTTATTTTTATGTTTTTTATTTAATGTAATGTTTTTTTAGTTTAATTTAATGTTTTTTTATTTAAAGTAATGTTTTTTTTTAGTTTAATTTAATGTTTTTTATTTAATTTAATGTTTTTTATTTAATTTAATGTTTTTTAATTTAATATAATATGTTTTTTAGTTTATTTAAAAAAAAGTTTAGGGATGAAATGTGATAGAATGTGAACACCGCCGCATGAGTTTAGTGATGGAATGTGATACAATGTGATAAAATGAGGTGGTAGAATCTGATTGGGTGTGATAGTGTGATGGTAATGATGGTTTTTTCACCACCCCTTGTAGCCTAAGACTCATTCGAACCTACTTAAATTAGTAAATTCCACTCAACTAAGATAATTCAATAGGTCAAAATGAGCCATTAAAAATTTCTAAGGTAAAATATGTTCAAAATGGACAAGAACCACCTACAACAACTAATCGACACCACCATCAACTACTAGTCGCCACACCACAAACTGTTGTCACCACAACCTCTCCCACTAGAGTTGTCCAAAAGCCAGTTTTGTTTGGTTTACAAACCTGTTTGGGCACTGGTTTCATTTCGGTTTTGAGCGATTTAGGCATCGGTTTCTCTGCCTGGTTTAGGTTTCAATTTCATATCAGTTTATGTTTTTATCACATATTTTGTTGTCGACAAAAATATTCATAAAATTCTCATTTATTGATTTTTTTGTTTTTCAAAGCAAATAAAAAGGAAGAAAAAATCAATAAAAATGACGACAATAATAATGCACTTTAATAATAATAATGCACTTTATCTAGTAACCGATAAGCGTTTATTCTTTGCCTGAAGAACCTTGGCCGTGAACTGATAAATCATATGCCTCTTCGTGTGACACCCGCCGAATTTTCAGGTCAAGATCCGTACACACTCATGATTTTTGTCATTTTCAGTCATGCATTAGATATTTTTACAGTAAATGTGTCACCATGAGTCTAGCAAAGCCCAGGATAGCTCAGGAATTCATTTCATTTTCCATTTACGCATGCAACACCCGAACAATTCTAAAACAACTGACAATGACAATCAAGTCAATCACATGCTCAGCAGAGAGAAACCGAATACCCGATTATTATGCACAAACAAAACCAGATTGCATGTAACATTGTCTAATTGGAAAACTATTCAATTCTCGAGCATCCATAAGATAATTGTAAACATCCGACACATGAGATCATATAAATTTTACAATTTATGGATTCGAAGCCCCTCAAGAGCGATATTGCTACGTATGTCAGCCGATGTCTCACGTGTTCTAAGGTCAAAGATGAAAATCGGAAGCCGTCCGGTATGCTTCAACAGCCAGAGATCCCCGTATGGAAATGGGAACATATCTCCATGGACTTCATTACCAAGTTACCCAAGACTTCAAATGGTCATTATGCGATTTGGGTAATCGTTGACTGACTGACCAAGTCTGCACTGATTTTGCCAATCAAGTAAACTGACAAATTGGAATAGTTGGCAATGTTGTATATCAAGGAAGTTGTGACTAGTCATGGGGTGTCTGTCTCAATCATTTCAGACTACGACAGTCGCTTCACTTCCAGGTTTTGGCAGACTCTTCAGGATGCTCTAGGCACTCGTTGGATATGAGTACAACCTATCACCCACAAACAGTTGGCCAGAGTGAACGGATGATTTAGACACTTGAAGACAGGCTCCGTGCCTGAGTAATCGATTTCGGTGGAAATTGGGACGCACGTTTACCGTTGGTTGAGTTCTCCTACAACAACAGTTACCACACCAGTATCAAGGCCGCCTCGTTCGAGGCCTTATACGGATGCAAATGCAGATCTCCATTATATTGGGCAGAAGTTGGAGACAAACACCTGACCGGGCCCGAGCTAATTCAGGAAACGAGTGAAAAGATCTTCAGATCCGAGACCGTTTGAAAGCCGCTCGTGACCGACAGAAAAGCTACACTGATTAGAGTCGCAAGCCACTCGAGTTTCAAGTTGGCGACATAGTATTCTTGAAGGTCTCACTTTGGAAAGGTGTACCACGTTTTGGCAAATGTGGCAAGCTCAACCCACGCTACATAGGCCCATTTGAAATCCTTGCCAGGATTGGTCCCATGGCCTACAAGCTCAAATTGCTAGAGGAGCTCAACGGTGTTCATGACACTTTTCATGTATCTAATCTTAAAAAGTGTCTATCCAATGAAACATTAGTCATTCCTCCCAAGGAAATTCACATCGATGAGCAACTCCACTTCATTGAGGAACCAATCAAGGTGACATATTGGAAAGTCCAGAAGTTGAGACGGAGCCGAATCATACTTGTTAAAGTTAGATGTAATTCAAAACGTGGATCCGAATTCACTTGGGAACGTGAAGACCAGATGAGACGCAAGTATCCAGCTCTCTTCCCAGAAGCATCTAAATCCAAGGACTCGACTTAATTTCGCGGAAAAAATTCCAAAAATAAGGGGAGAATGTGATAACCGCCGAATTTCCAGGTCAAGACCAGTACATACTCTCACGTCATTCATTTCACTATAACCATTAGCAATGAACTTAGCCATGAAACATCGGAATAGATCTATTCGGTAGACAACCCCATTCTTGGTTAGTCGCTCTAATCGGATTACAGTCATCAAGAGAGTGCTTGTATTTCACATTTATCCATTATCTTTAGTGTACAATGGGTGAGGCACAACATTCGTCAAGGTTTGGTTACAGGCTCATGTCAGTCACATAACAATCATTGTCTTAGCTAGGTAATGGTTCAGTCTTCCATGGTTTACACATATATCAAAACCCGTGAACTCACCAACTTTATTGTTGACATATTTTATTTGCATGTTTTTAAGGCAATTAATCATGGAGCATGGAACTTGGAGTTGCGCACAGGCATCCGGGGATATTATAAACCGGTCTTTTGTTGAATGATTTAGAACAAAGTCATTTGAAGTATGGTTTTTAAGACAATATTTTCTGTTAAAATGTTAAACATTGATGTCTTTTAATATATCTCTAAAATTATGAACTTGATGCTTGAGTGACTATGTCACACCACGACAAAGGCGGAAACACGTGGCGCGACGGTTCAAAAGCATAAAGTCAAGGTTATTGCTAAACACAAGTAATTTAAGAAAATGGGTCATTTATTATGACGTCAAATCTGTTTTCAAACATTACACAAAAGTTAATTGTTTTAAGATAAACATCGAGGTTTCTCATATATATCCCAAATGTCTTGGGAAATAAAAGTGAAACCCCGCAAAAGTTCGACGTCGCATTGGAGATCCTCCGACCCAGCTCGCCTGATCTTTCTTCGTCTAGTTACCTGAAAGATATGTTTAAAAAGTTTCGTCAATATAAATATATTGGTGAGTTCACAGGTTTTCAGTTTCTAAAACTTGAATACTTGGGAATACCATGTTATGACAATATATAGGAGTTGCAAATTCCTATAAATCTACTTGAGACTATAATCAAACCAAGACGTATATAAATAAAATGCCCCGCTCCAAGTCGTTACTCGGTTTCCCACGACTTAAGTTCAGAATATTTGCACCCCAGGCATAACCTAATGCATAATCGACGCTATCGATTAGGGGTGGGCCTTGTCAGGCACCAATAGTACTATTCAAACATTCCACCGGTTTCATTTCCCTGAACAAATGATTATAGAGGCGAGGACTCAACCCCGAGTGGCGGTCACACCTCAAGTATTAAATCCGTCAAACATTATCCCTAACATATCTTTCCCCCGGAAAACGTAAAAATAATTTAAAATGGGGCCGTGAAACTCACCTGAAACTGCGTCTGGCTCAAAAGGGTGGATAGCAAGTGGGTGGTCTCGCACCTACAAACGTCCTAGACGTATAAGTCACTATACCTATAGTGCATGTGCCTTGGCAAGTTGTTACACCCAACTCCCGACCACAAGTTGTTCCAAATCCCGTTTAATTAAGCGCGTATCCTAGGTTTTGTTGGCGTTACATTACCCTTTGTGTTACAAGTTATATATTACTCTTGTTAATATTTCCATGACTTGTATCTTATTATCATCGACTCGACTTCACTTAACATATAATTATTTTCCCATTTAAATAATTATACTTAAGATCGCATCGCTCGATATAATATATATTTCAATCCTCGACCCGACTCACTTTGCCACACATTCGTTTTCCCATTTAAACAAATATGCTAAGATCTCGCCGTTCGATTGTATATTCTTAACGTCCGATTCAACTCACCACACCGTATATTTATTTTCCCATTCAAATAAATATACTAGGATTTCGTTGGTACGACATACACATATATATATCCTTGTCTTCTCGTCGCGGCTTTCCTTCCCGCATATCTACTTTCCCATTAAGTAGATATACTAGAATTTTGCCGAGACGAGCGTACAAATATATATAAATGTGTAATTTTTCTTGTTAAGTATATACGTTTGTTTTAACGTCTTATTCGTTTGTGCCATGTGTTTCTCCCACGAATTAATCCTTCCAACACTTAGGAAAGTGTTTATTTGTTTCTCACCCATAATGTATATATATATTTTACTTCTTAAAATATATATTTTTCTTATCTTGCCGCAACGGCATTTTTCTCATGTTTTGTCCGTGTATGGTTCGTTAACGCGTTTTAGTTCGATATCTTAACTTGATTAGTTAATTTTTCCAAGTTTTTCCCAACATGTATTTTATAGAAATATCATCCATATTTCTTCCTATTTTCACATGTTACTTGGATGGTTTAAAATACTTATGTATTTTTAACCCAACTTGTTAACTTAACTACAAAAATGTTTCCAACACTTTTATATTCCCATTTATATAAAAGTATTCATTTTTGCATAAGTTTCCCAAGTTTATTTAATATTTTTATAAAATCTCTATTTTATAAAAATCCTTATGTTAAAACCCTTTATATTTTTATAACTTTCAAAAATACACTTTTATACAAAATACCCAAGTATTTTTACTAGTATTTACAAAAATCATCCTTAGACTTTATTACTTGCATTTTTGACACCAAACTTTCCATACTTGTATTTTTGGACTAATAGTTTCTAAAATGTCCATTTTAGTCCCTTAACTTTCAAAGTTACAACTTCAGTCCCTTAACTTACAAAAGTTGCATTTTTCTATTCTAACTTTCAAAGTTAACATTTTTCACTCAAAATAGTAAACTTTGAAGATTCAACTTTTTATTGGTAAGTTATTTTTGTATCGAAACACTTATGTTAGTCTTATATTCCATATGGAAGACTAATTATATGTGTGTTTTATGTATTTGTCCATTTTATCAAATTTCATTCATCTAAGTAAGCTAACTTAGATTTTCCATCTTATTCATTTATGAACTTCTAACATGTTTTACCACATATTATAACTTAAATGATCATAATAAGATGAATTAAAGTTAGTTTTAACATATTCAAGTTCATTTCAAAATCTTAACCAAAACATCATCCTACTTAGTCTTACATGTAAACTTTATATATTTTCAAGACTAATACATCATCATCAACAAATCCATGGTTTATTTTCATATCTTTAATCTTCCATTTTACACATGAAAACCTATTAAAGATTATGTTCAAAACCATTTTTAAACCCTTCATGTACAACTTGCTACTAGGAACACATACATGAATAATAACAATCAAAAACAAGATTAAGAAGCTTACTACTAGCACAAGGCTAGGGAAGACAAAAACCTTGAATTTGAGAGGGGTTTAGTGTGTTCTTCCAAGTGTTTTAGCTCCAAGCTCTTGAAACACACAAAAGGGGTTTGGATGATGGATTGTTTTGAGTAATTTGGAGATGTAAAAACTTGAATGGATGATGATGTGTGTGTGAATGAATACCTACGGCCAAGAGAAGGAAGAAAAGAGGATTGTTTTGCTTTGTTTTTGAACTCTCTAACACATGTTATTTATACCCTTATCACATGTAATCTTCCATGGATCTTGTAATTATTACCAAAGCTTCAAGAGATTTATGAAGTACCTAAAATGATCTTGGATGGGTATGGGAGGGGTGGTGTGGCCGTGAGTTTTGAAGGGACAAGAGAGGTGGCTTGTAAATCTTGGTTAAGTGATTGTGATCTTTCCTAATCTTTACACTTGATTTTATACAAGACCCTTCCATGCATGCATACACTCTAGTGTAATGATGGCTAGCTTTGTCTTGGATTTTCTTGGCCTCTTGGCCGAAATTTCTTCAAGGGGGGACAAGAAAGTGTGTTGCTTTTGTACTTATGTTTCTTACACACTTTATCTTATGTTAAGGCATGCTTTATACTAGATTACTTAGGGTATTATTAAAAACACATGCATGGACACCATGAGGCCTTCTAGGCCAGCCACCTTTGTGGCTTGGGTGGGGTCCACAACTTCAAATATTTACCCATTGTTTGTTATGTTTAATCCCCCGTCGTTCGGGTGTCGTTCGGGTATTTTTCGGGTTTTAATCACGCGTTATCCGGACATTAAAAATACCTTTAATAACCCTTAAATATAGTCTATTTTAAGCGTTGATAGGTTATTTAGGCATTTGCCGGGTGAAATTATGAGTTATACGCGTATCGGGTGCGGTACGCGCATTTTATTCGTTACCGGGAGATTTGTACAAGACGTTTTCATTTATGGTTTTGGAGTTCCAAAACTCATTATATCTTATGAAAATACCCTTTATTTTACATCCTGGGTGTCCGGGATCCGTTTCGTTTATTTAATTATTACCGGGTAATTGCCAACGTCCATACCGGATAGCTTATTCGCACATGATCCAATCATGCTTTACCATTAAACGTATGCATTCCTATGCACTATTTGGAAATTGCTATCCCCTAAGGCCTTGATAATTAAATCACACATAATTGCATTTAATTACGTTAATCATATATTAATTAATTTGTACGGAATTACCTTATTTTTGCCGGTTGTTACAGACTATGTGCTTGAAAACCTTTCGAAGTTACATCCGTGTTTCCGCCTAGGTGGGTGTGACACCTCATCCTCGGTAAGTAGTTCACTTAATCTCTCATCCACTTCTTCATCATGTATTGGTCCTTCAACTATTGCTTCATCTTTGAGGCTCAAAATGTGTTGTATACGATTCGTCATGCCCATGTGATCTTTCAAGCAAATGTCCATCTCTACTGACTTGAGAGTGAGCATTGATCTTCAATCAATAAAACCCAACCACTAATAGAAAAGGTGGATTCCAAAACTACCGTAGAATCTTAGATGACTAGTAGGTCACGAGCCATAGTGGATAGGACTGGAAATTAGGTTTCCTTTCCTTTTACCAAGACAAAAGGCCAAATTGATAAATGGAACATTTCCCCTTCATAGTTTACTCGTTTCATTTTATGGTATTAAGTTAAGTTAAGTTTTGGGTTTTTATTTGGCTGCTCGAACTACTACCGCAACCACTAGTTCCTAAATTCATCGAACATGGTATGTTGATGTTGGGTCCATGCCGTATTGAATAAAAATCATACATTGCTTCAATTTTTTTTTTCAAAGTTCAGATTTTGCTTTGTTTGCAAATTGGGTTCTCTAAGTAAAAACCCCAATCGGAATCTAGGTAGTTGATTACAATTTCACTACTAGTTGTACTTAAGCATGGGTTTAAAGCCAAGGCACAAGAAAAACAAGTAAACGGTAATTTTTTGAAATATTTTTAAAAAAGTTCTTTCATTTGTGATATCATTTGTTTGGACATATCATTTTTAATCTCATACTCATTTATTTTGTTACCCATATAATATAGTAAGTAAAGAGTCTCCAAACTAGTTGGATAATATGTTCCCGACATACTTGTAGTTGCAATTTTAAAAACCTTAAGAAAATCAGCGAGTTGTTCGATGGTTTCCCAACCCAAACTCAGGAGCAGGTTTACTCGACCACGTTTCGCAATATCATTGTGAAAACATGGTAAAATATCTCTCTATCATAAAGCGCTTTCGGTCACTGTAAAAATATCTCTCCGTCTTGCACCAGTAAATTAATAATATGTGCAATACATCGAGTATAAAAAAATCTTTGTTGCAAATCGGTTTACATTTTAGTTGTAATTTCTCAATGGCGTTTGTTTGTTTGAGGTGTTACTGAATGGGATAACTTACATTATAATAAATAGAAATAGAAACCTATTTTAGGACGAGATTGGAAATATTTTTTTTATCTAATTTAAAAGTGGATAACACGTGAGTCAAAATTTGAAATAAATTTTCACCGGTGTGTGGATATGGAATCAAGTCAAACACAATTGTACATTTCATCACTTGCCATGTAGCCGGATCACACTTATGAATAGTGACACAAATATACGACTCTAGTAAACCGTGTGGAGCGACCAAATATTAGTAGTTAAGTTGACACCGGTTTGTAAGTTTTCATAAAATATAATTAAATTGTTTTAGCATCTTTCCTCAATTTCAAACAATGGCGTCACAGGGCTTGACGACCTTTGTGTTTGTAACGAGGTTGGAACGATCTCGAGTCATCTTCGTCAACCGAGGGTTGTTGAAATTGGAGAGTGGCAAACCTTTTCAGATCACGAAATTTGTAAAACGATCTTGAACCTTGTTCAAATTGAAATTAAATATTCCACCTTCGGTATCCAACATAGTTTGCCCATTTTTTATGCTTTGAAATATTTCGACATATGACATGAACTCAAGTTTGATTATGTGACATTCTCCACTTAACAAGGCTAACATTCGTTTAATTGCATTGCAAGCTAGATATCTTAACTGAGCCTTTAGTTGTGTAAACATAGCCTTGTGATAAGTAAACATACTATACTTAGTAAGAGACTTGAAACAAAACCCTAGGCATGCCCTGCTATGTATAGAAACCTTTTAGATTTAATAAGCATTAATGAATAACCGATAATTGTCCAAATATGGAAATCACGATCTACAAAACCTCAAGTATCAAAATTTTCTATTAATAGTTAATGTTATAAAAAATGACAAAACTTTCCATAAATGGAGACATCAAATGTTACATATGTAACATTGTTGACATAATAAATGAATCTAAGCGCAACGGATTAAAAAATATATTTAATTAGTTATCAAAAGTGAAAATGATAATATTAATTATTATTTTCAAAAAAAATAAACTAATGATAATGGGTAAATTCCCTATTGTTTTATTAAAACACCATGGTTATCCCTAACACTAAATCGTTTAATCAACTAGCTAACAACTAAAGAACCTAGCCTATGAGTGCACGTCATTTTACAACTGGTCTTCCATCGTTTGGATAAACATACAATTTTTGGAAATTTTTGTCGTAAACTGTCGCCGGGTAAACGTTGTTAGAACCTTTCAGTTATGTTTAATTATCTACAAACTTCCACAATAAAATATGTGTGTCACCAAAACACATAGTAACATCTCATAAAATTTTCATAATTTTATTTGGCCGTCTGATATTTTAATAAATTCGTAAACAAAGGCTAAAAACTGTTTTTATATGAACTTAATTGTTTTTATATGAAACGTCAACCAAACGACATTGATTAAAGTATAATTAGTGTGAAACCCTAAATTAGCATTAGGGAACATTAAATCTTTATACATTACAGAACCAAACTCAAAGTTCTCAATTGGATATACAAAAATCATTAATCACCAATCGAAAACATAACGCTTATCAATTCATTAAACCTGGTCCTAATATGTAATATGTACATTGCATGCTTTGTGTAGGACGACTTTTTCATCATAGCAATTTTTTTTTGGATTATCTTATCATCACATCAAATGATTTCACATCCCCCTTTTACTTCTTTTATCTTTTTAACTCAGTGTGTGAAGAACATGCAACACGAAAACTTGTAAACTTAATTGTTTCCTGTGCATAAGTTATGCATTAAACATGATATCTTGACAAGTATTACCATTTAACTATAAGTTATAACTGCTAGACATGATTGGGTAGGGCTATTCGGGTTGACACCCTGTAACACCCTAAAACTGTAATGCAGAAAATACGCAGTGGAAATACCAACCGAAAAAAAATCATTTCTTTAATAACAACCTTGAACGATTAGAAATCAAATCTACCAAGTATTTTAAGTGTTACATCTTCTATTATTTCTTATTACCTTCAACAAATCTCATCTTTATTCGGTTAAGTTACCGTGACCACGTACAATCCGCCTCCTCGCTCGATCGCCATCCTTTCCTTGCTTTAAGAGGTAGACAATACAACCTACAATCACCACGTAACCATATCATTAGTTCGGTAAGTGACTATAGTCAATCTCTTTGACTTGTCTCCACAAACTTGGACTAATACAAGATACGAGCTTGAATCCGATCTTTGGATTCTAGCCTTAAAATTCCATGCATTCATCCTCATCTATCCTGTGCCTTTGTTGTAATTCACATAACAATACGATTAATAACATTAACAATACATACATAAACACGACCTCCACGATTTCATTTCAATGTCCCACCATCCTTAAATCTTAAAAATTCTTACTAAGGTCAGTCATGGAGCTTAGAGTAACCTTAAGAATCCTTACATTCCCACATAATGACACATGATAAACCATGTTAGAAAGAAGAAACAAAACAAAAGATTCAGGGGTCCACCATAACTTACTCTTGCCACCTTAAGTTACGGTAGCCCCTGTTTCAGTTTCCACCGTAAGGCAGTAGAGGTCCACCGTAAGCTTTCTGATGTCCACCGTACCTTACTCTGGCCACCGTAAGGTACGGTAGCTTCTGCAACTTTGGCTTATTTTCTTCATTTCCTTGCCCGCTTTTCCCTAATCTTTGAACGCCTTTAAACTCATGTTCAAGGCCATTCCTAAAGGGCACTTGGGGACTTGTTTAACACCATTTAATCATGCTTTAAAGATGTCCATTTTTGGTGGTTTAAAACCCCTTTCGGTTTAACTACAATCCATCCGATTCTCACCCAAATCGATCCGTTAAGGTCTTAGCTATACAAAACCTTATTTGATCATCCAAAGGACATAACCATCATTTTGTTAACCCATCTAACTCTTGTTAAACTAAAAATCATCGTCCAATTATTTAATTATGACCAAGTTTATAGGTTTATCCTTTGATAATTTCTTGGAATTCCCAAATCACCCTCCTCGGCTTATTTTACAAACTAGTCACCTATAGGTGACACTACTTGGTTTAATTCCATTGTTTTTAACCGATTAACTTATTTGGAAATCTCTAAGACCTCATGGACTTAGTTTCCTTTCATTTTCAATATTACATTACTATTGGTCATTTTTAGGCGCATTAGCGCGCGTTGGACATAGTTTTGCAAATAACTACCAATTTAACGCCCCCACTTCACGAGGGTGGTTTTCATACGCATATACTATCACCACATCATTCCCATTCTATATGAACATAATTCAATATCATAGATGCGAGTTAAGTTCGGGAATCACTTACCTTAGGTTCTCTAAGTTCATGCTTGATTACTGGCCTCATCTTGACCCATTAGCTTCCCATGCTTGAGTCCATCATTTCTATCCTTTCATATCATCATGTTCACATCATTGTTAGCATACATGTTCATTCATAAGCAATCATATCCAACTCATATGTCACATTGACTTGCATAGGTCAATTTCTAACATGCATATAACATAGCTTCCCACCCTTTTTGATTTACCATACAAGTAATTAAACTCAACATCGTATATGTCACATAACCAAGCTAACGTGTCTCACAAGAAATCCTCAATCTAACAATCATGCTAGAAAACATACCACATTATTTCCATGTCAGTTGACTTTCCAGAAAGTCAACTTTCAACCATCAAACTTTCCTTTTTACAAACATATGTCTATATTAGCATACTAGGTTTTATGAAATTCACCCTAAGCGTCATGTTCCTATCTCATTAACATACGAGATCACTCGTCATACCCATTAACAAACAATGGCGTGCATCATAGTATTTAAGCATCGTGTACATACTACTAATGCATACTCCTTACCACATCATATAATCAACTAAATCCCCACATGATTACTCTCTAAGACGCAATCCTCATGTTAACCTACTATCAATTACATCAATTATCACACTACTTTCATACTTGTCCAATCTTTCCTACAATTTCACAAGTTAGACTAATCTAGACATTTCATCAAACACTTGGTGTGCATACAACATTTAAAACACAATGTACAAGCATTTCATGCATACCTTCATAGCTTATAACATAAATCATCATATTTCTTCCCTACATTACATACCATTCATTCAATAGTTATCAACATAGCAAATCGTCACTTTCTTTTTAATTTATTCAATAATTAACTAAGAATGGTCTTGTATTACACCAAGACCAATACCCACTTCCAACATAGGTGTAAAACAATCTAATTAGCACATGAATCAAGCATAGCCTTATGTAGTATCATGAATTATGGTTCCTTTAGTGTCTATCAACATCTAGACACCTCCATTCATCCTTGCTTCACGTTTTTACACACACCCTAGGTTTTTATCAACTCCAAAATTAATCTTAACATCAAAATCTACCAAATAGAAGGTACATTTGGGTTTGATTGACCTTAAATGGTCCATTTCTGGCTCATGCATCGATTTCCCCTTGTTTTTTTACTAGATTGAGCTTGGTAGTTGGGTTGGGGTTGGAGCCCCTTTTCTCCTTCTCCTGATGTCAACCAAAACACACACCGAGTGTGTGTTTTTGGTGTTTTTATTATGTTTCACAATTTTAGTTGTGGACTTTTGTGATTGACATATTCCACCCTCCAAGTTATAATCTCTTAACTCAATATCATATATATATACATTAATCCTACCTATAATGTCTTTAAAACGAAGTGGGTTTTCGGGGTGTTACACACCCCCACTCTTGAATTGTGATTACTACTAGCTAAGTTACACAAACGCCACTTTTGACAGCCTGGAGCAAATATCTCCAATTTTATCTTATCTTGGGACGACTTGAAACTATCAGCTTGGCATAACTTTGAACCTATTGATTTATGTGTAAATCATCAAAACGGGGCATAACATAACATTAGTAGGCTTGGTTATAACTAGTGTGATCTTATATGTTAAATGCATTCTACATGTTACAAGCAAGCACAAGTAGAACTTTATCTTATCAGCTTTTTTATTTGTTCTACCATTTCAAACGAACTTGCGAACTCACCAATGGTTTAGTTAATGTTTTAACATGTTTTTTCAGGTGATTACAGTTGATATAGCATGGAGCTGCTAGAGTTTGCATTGAACGTGCGCCTTAGACATTGTGCATTGAGACTTGTTTGTTTGTTTGCATATAGAACCTTGTGTAAGACGTATTTCGTGACTCATTTGGAATAAAAGCATTTTTATCTTGTATTGAAGTGTTATGATACACGAGTGTTGCATTCCTATGTTTCAAGAAGTTGAAATAACTTTCAACTTGTTTGAGGATCTCCCAACAGATGCTAGTAAAGGCATTGCCAAAACGTAGGAGAAACTAGTGCATTTTTTTAGCATTTTGTCAGATTTATTATTTATTTTTCTTATTTTTTTTGGCGTTTCATAAGCGTGTTTTTTTGTGTGCAATTTTTTTTTTTTTTGTGCAAATTTTGAATAACGAAATACACCCACTAGATATTTGTAATGAAGTGGGATAGCAAAATGGTGATTTGGGTGGCCAAAAAATGGCTAGCAAGGATGTTCCAACTGTCAAATCATCGTAATCTAACTGTTAGGATGTTCACAACGGTAAAACCGGTTCAAGCAAACTTGGATCGGGTCGGGTTGGGAACCATGTTGGGCTAAGAACCAGTTCGTGTTGGGCCGACATGCCAAAGGGTGAAAACAATCCCCAAACATGCGGGTTCAATAGGTTCGGGACAGGTTAGGGGTAAAACCGATTTTAATACCGGATCAGTTTCTGGTCGAGTTATTGAATTCGATTCCCAATCTGATTTATTTTGCTGCATCTTTCTCCCACCTCATTCGCCACAATTACAGCCGCTACCATGTTTATCACTAACATCCTTATCACCGCCAGCGCCATTTTTAGCCCCCTTGGCTGGCAACATTTGTGTCTATTACTAGTGTTGCTACCTTTTACCTTTGTCCATCATAAAAGTAAATATGTAAATATACTACTAGGTGAGCTCATTTTATTGTTTTGGTTGCTACTCTTTACCATTGGCTGTCGAAATGTTGGTGTGACATATTTTTCTTGGAAAATATAGGAATTGCTTTTCAAATTATAAAAGAAAACTAATATTAAAAAAAAGTAAATCAAATTTAATGTTTTGGTTGAAGACTGATTATACTAAAACACTAGATTTTGTAATTTGGTCATGATGTGCTATAGATAATTAAGTTTATGTGAATTATAACTTAAGATGTAACTCTAGTAGCATATTTGTAAAGAAACATGTTACTTTGTGTACGCTTATATGTATAAAATAGCGATGGAAGAATACACCAGGTTACCGAAATTACTACATAAGTAATGAGGATAGACGTTGTGTATGGTAAATTAAAATGAGAAAAACAAAGGCATAAACCATTAAAATTCTTTTTACAACGTATAGATTGGGAGAGTATTTGGTTTTTGGTTTCTTCCTTGGCGTACAAGTACGTCACATAGAATAATGCACGCTACCCATGATAAAAAAAAAAAATGGTTTTGAGTTCTCTCTCATCTTGGATATTTAGGCAAACCATTCTCAAACCCTTGGACTCATCACTTACAAATCAAAATTCACAAAATATACTTATACAATTGAGTTAATACATTAAATCATACTAAGCTCAAGATTATCGGAAAAGATTCAAACCTTCACATCTCATCACATCAAAAGTTTTGGGTGGTTTAGCACACAAATACTCCAACTTGTAATAATGATTTTTAATGAGTTTTTGAGAAACATTTGAAAGTGACGATAACTCTTGATCGGTGATCAATGAGTGAATGTATGGTGAAATAGTAAACTTTCATCCGAACTATTATACATCTTGGTGTTGTTGTGGTTATACCTTTATGTTCCCTCTTGGTTGTTTATTTGCTTACTATAGTTATTGTCTAACAAAAAAATCCTTCAAATTGTAGAAAAAAATAAAAAAAAGAACCTATGTACCCCTTCCTTTCGGTTTCAACATAGTTTTATTTCATTTAGTCTAATTGTCAATTTTCAAACAGAACATGTTACACCAGAACATCTCATTTTTAAAATAATATCTCCATGTACATTATGGGATGTTCATATGCATAAGTTCTTTTTCTTATCAATCATATTGTTAACTGGTTGACCTGATTTGCCATGCCACTTATCATCCATGTTTGTGTCAACTAACTCGTTGCATTTATAATGACTCTCCTCGTTCAAATCACAATTAACATAATATACTTACACAATTGACTATTAAGCAAATTCATCAAGTCATATCAAAGCTAAAGATTATCAAACAATCATAGGAAGATCCAAACCTTGACATCACATCAAAGATTTAGAAGAGTATAGCCCAAAACACTTTGGACTCATCACTTACAAATCAAAAATCACAAAATATACTTATACAAGTGAGTTACTAGTTACTACAGCAAGATTGAGTTTGGAAATGCAAAAGTGTTTTTTGTCAGAAGTGCTTATTGCCTTATGATTTTTTAAAAATGAGTTTTAAAAAAAAATGTTTGGATTAGCTTTTGGGATGAAAACCGTCAAAATGTCAATAGATTGATTTTTTTAAGTGTTTCGCCTAATTTATTGTGAATATTGGTTGTATGGGTGGTAGATTTGTAATTTTTTTCCAAAAGCCAAAAGCCAGGATTTCTAACTTCTGAAAAATAGCTTCTCCACACTTAAAAGCCAGCACCACCACCACCACCGCCACCAACACCACCAACAACAACACCACCTCCACCACCACCACCAACAACAACAAAAATAGTCTGATCTGATAGTTCAATTACTCACCGCACCGGCGACGATTGATAATAAGATATGCCGGTAGCTGCTTCTGCTATTCCGGTTAACTCCGATGAGATGAGCAGAGGTGAAGGTAGCGCTTGCCTGAGACAGTGGTGGTGGGTCACCGAGACCAAAGAAAGGAAGCAGGAGATGAAGTGATTAGGGGTACAAGTGGGGCCCACCTTGTCACACCCTCAAATTTCCACCTGCGGAGTTCTACCGCGAGGCGTGTGACATACCAGGATCCAAGTCAACGGTCACAATAAACGACGTCTAAATGTAAAAACATACGTAAACAAAACCATGCATAAGTTTAAAACCAACATTCAACAGTGCGGAAGCATTTTTAAAGTTTACAAAAGTCATGCATAAATAAACATAAGTTCAAAAGTTTATAATCCCAAAACGTGCAGACGAGACCCTAGACACGAGACGACTCCAGTGCGACCACGTGCGCCTATCCATATGCTGCTACCTTAGCGACCTGAGAAAACATGCTAAAAGAGTCAACATATAATGCTGGTGAGTTCACAGGTTTTAATTAAACGTTTACAGTGATCCATCAAAAATGTTACCATCACAATTACTACTATGCTTATGAGAACGCCAAACCAGGCGCAGAATGAGATACTCATACGGGTGAAACCATTGCTGACTAAGCCGAGTGTTACCCTTAATCCTATGGGCTACCGTCATCGTCGGTAGACCTTGTGTTGTTTAGAGACAATATGCACCCGCACGGCCTCCAACCGTCGAGTGGGGTTTGTCAGTTCCCAATAGCGCTATCCACATTTCCCCGCCATATACCCATGTTAGTGGTTTCTAGGGATTTTCGATGAACCGTATAGTAAGATAAGTGAGCCATAGTATAATGTGATAAAGAGTCATGAGCCATAAGAATTTAACAAGTCATAAGTCATAAAACAGTTTGTAAGCATGTTTCTCACCCCGTAAGCAAAAACTGTAAAATAAGGGGCCGTGAACTCACCTTAAGTTGTGTAATCCGTATGCGTGATATGAGTAAACCGTTTACGAGATATGATAGCCCCAACTATTGGCGACCTATCATAAGATATGTGTTAAGTTAGACTAATAACCCATCGGGTTCATTAGTCCCTAAGTCCAGTCCATGACCATTATGTGTTCGAAAAGCATGTTTAACCGACAACCAGGCGACGTAAGACAAGACTCGACATCCCATTGGTGACCCGGCATTCCACGTGTTAGGTAAATACAAGACAACATGCCACATATGCAATTAAACACTTAATACGCGCAACAGTTCACCTAGTCTAGCATAATATCCGTTTAACGCATAAACAGGTCCGAATACGTGTTACTAAGTCATTGGGTGAATCCGGGGTTCCTATCATGTTCCTAGGCGTCAAATCATGTTCCGGGATGTTAAAATATACATACAGCAGCATTACATGCGATTAGGAATCAAACTAGCAATTAGGAAAAGTCAACACGTGATTAGGCTGGTCAACAGGCGATTATAGGGCCTAATCGCCTGTATTATACACGATTGGGCTTCCCTACTGGCGAGTACACCCCTAATCGCCTATACAGTCATGCGATTAGGGTGCTACTCGCCTGTAGTGGCTGTACAATGCAATTTCGCGCACCGAACACTCCAAATCAGATCCGAAACATGAAAAAACATCCAATAATCATCCTAACATATTAACAAACATATTTCAAGCAAAACCCCTAAGTTTCCATCATTCTAACAGTCCCGAATGCGAGCACTTTCCCAAAATGGCAACTTAGCATGTAAACATCACATCAACATGCAAGAACTTACCCTAAATAGCAAATATTCAGATTTAACCACATAATCACGTTGTCCGATAGCATCCTACTGTTCTAGCATCATCCTAGAGCAAACCCTAACATCATTCAATCAACAATACGCCTCATAACATCCTTAATCGCCTAAAATCCTTCAAATGGGTCAAAATATCAAATATCAACAATACACCACCAAAACCATCCAAACTCCTAGAACATCATCATACTAACTTATCTCAGCAATAAACATCAAAATAACATAAGAGCAACCATGATTAAACCCTAAAAATCCTATCTTTAAACATATATAACACATGCAACACATGTAAAGGTGTGGGTTTGTTTAGAAATGGTTTTAAATGGATTTTCAAAGATAAAAACATTTATAAGTCAGGTCTGGACGTTTAGGGAGCAAAACATAATCATTTAAAGGTTTGGGTTTGAAGAACACACCTTAAAATGAAGAGGTGATGATGGAATAAGCTTGGAAATGGTGGTTTTGATGCAAAAACGGGTTCCAGAGGGTGTTTGGGTGTTGGGTTATGTTATGGGACGGCTAGGGTTGCACAAATAATGTTTTGGAGGTCAAGGGTGGTATTTATAGGCGTTTTTGGTCGTCCAGCGTGTTACACGCGAGTATGCAGATGTTATACGCGATTGGGTGCCTACTCGCATGACTATTCATGCGAGTAGCCCTACTCGCCTGTAGGCAACCCCCTACTCGCCCCATCTACATGCGATTAGGCTATTCTCCAATGCCTAATCGCCTATAGCCCTTATATTGGTGTGTTTTGCGCGTTAAACCCCGTTTTAACACATGTTAGCACATATTCACATACCGACAAGTCACATAATGATTGTAAACATATAATACATGATAAATGACACGTTCCCGCCCGATCACCAATTCCCGGGACCCGAGACTTGCGTATGTTAAAACCCTAATGATGTGCGACTCGACTCGACCATGTGTAACGTATGCGCGACTCGCTAAGGTAGACTTACTATGTTTTCAAAAGTTAGTTACCGGAAGTTGCCGGGTGTCACATCATCCCCCTGTTGAAAGAATTTTCGTCCCGAAAATTTCCCGAATGCGAGGAGAGAAAACAAATAAGAAGAAAAATTTTCCGGGTCGTCACATCATCCCCCTGTTGAAAGGAATCTCGTCCCGAGATTCTTTCGGTTTCAACAGTAATGTGTGTCGACCTCGGTGCCCAAGTAACGTATCCCAAAATACAACAAGTGAAGGTCATGAATCAAACGTGACAGTAACAACCGGGAAACCACTTTCCCAAATACGAGTATGAGACAGGAGACCCCCGATGAAAGCCTACTGGAGCCTACTATGATCGGTATAACTAATCCACTGGTACCGTCCAAGTAGCATCCCCAAAGGACCCTCATCAACCCAAAGAATGAGAAACAGCGACCAAACCACAAAGAAAACACCCGAAACACGAACGCACAACAATGCGGATAAAAGTATGACCAAAGCGTAACAAGAGATAAGAGAGAATACGTACGGGTAACAGTGTCTGGGTCCGCCTGGCTCTCCCTAGAACCAATCACATAAGCATGAGCACGAGTCCACCGGCCACCGCCGTCCTTGTCCCCGTCCTTCCCCGCAGTCTCTGTGCCCCCTTGAGTCAACTTGGGACAGCTTCGCTTGAAGTGCCCCGCTTCCCCACAATGATAGCAACCCTGGTTCCCCTGTGGAGCAGGGGTAGTAACAGCAGCAGTCTGAGTCGTCCCGGAGAGGTTGACCCTGCAGTTCTTGGCCTGATGCCCCGGCTTCTGACAACGCTCACAACGAAAGCTCTCACAAGTACCAAAATGATGAAACCCACAACGTCCACACTTAGGGCTTTTCCCAGCATAGCCCCCCTGTTTCTGATCCGAGGCTGACCCAGAAGCCTCAGTCTTCTTAGCTGCCGATTGTCGCTGAGTCCCCGATGAACCCTTATCCACGCTCTCCCACTTCCTCTTGTTCTCAGTCGGCGCCTTCGCAGCAGAGCCTCTAGGAGGCAAGACACCCTCAGCAATCTTCAAGTTGGTCATCTTAGTAGCTGACCGCACAGCCTCTGACATAGTAGTGGGATCCCTAGCAGACACCAGTCCCGCAATCTCTGGCACCAAACCCGCAAGATACTGCTCTATCCTCCTATACTCCGGTGTAGACAAACCTGGACACATCACTGCTAGCTCGTTGTGCCTGATCGTGTACTCCTCAACCTCAGAACCAACCATCTTAAGATTCCCATATTCCTGTTCCAACCTCTTAATCTCCTCACGCGGGCAATACTCCTCCTTCAACCTACGCACAAAATCTGCCCAAGGCATAGCGTTGGCCTCCCCAAGACCAAGTGTCTGTGTGACGCAGTTCCACCACGTCAAGGCGGCTCCTACAAAAGTCCCCGAAGCAAACTTCACCCAATCCGCCGCTGGAGTCTCACATAAAGCAAATACCGACTCCGTCTTCTCCAACCACCTGAGTAACTCCACAGCTCCCTCCGTACCCTGGAAGCTGAGAGGCTGACAATCCTTAAACCGCTTATAGGCAACACCTGCCTGAACTGGAGGAGCAGCAGCACCCATGAAAGTCTGCTGGGCTGCCTGAAAAGCAGCTAGTGCAACGCCCAACTGTTGCTGCATCATCTCATTAAGCTCATCATACGTCATAGTAATGTTACCACCACCTCTACCCCCACCACGGCGTCCACCTCCGCCACCACGGCGTCCACCTGTACGTCCACCAGCGCGACCAGACATGCTCTGTCAAAACATGAGACGAGACACTCAGTACCGATAACAAACCGAGCTACAAGTGACCAAACGAAATCAGAATACGGTTACGGCATGACCGTTAATCCGAACACAAAGTCCACCAAGATTTTCATGCATTTCGATTTGTGATTTCGTGTGCACCCGAAATAACAAATCGCTCTACATGGTCCCCAAGGCGTGCTCCGAGCTAGAACTTCAAGTCACCCGATAACCACATCCCAGAATGATATAACTAACTCAAAAGATCGATAAGTAAGTCCTCTCGGCTGTAACCCAGAGATGGAAATAAAATGAAGCTAAAAATAGCCAAGAATGAGATAAGTAATATGACACTGTATGGTAAGGAGACCGACACCCCGACAAGGTTAGTATGTTTGCCCAAAAGACACGACTCAAATGTATGTGACCGTCTAGTGTGTGAGACTCGGCTATAGTCTAGACTCTACATGCAGTCCTAGTTCACTATAACCATTGGCTCTGATACCAATCTGTCACACCCTCAAATTTCCACCTGCGGAGTTCTACCGCGAGGCGTGTGACATACCAGGATCCAAGTCAACGGTCACAATAAACGACGTCTAAATGTAAAAACATACGTAAACAAAACCATGCATAAGTTTAAAACCAACATTCAACAGTGCGGAAGCATTTTTAAAGTTTACAAAAGTCATGCATAAATAAACATAAGTTCAAAAGTTTATAATCCCAAAACGTGCAGACGAGACCCTAGACACGAGACGACTCCAGTGCGACCACGTGCGCCTATCCATATGCTGCTACCTTAGCGACCTGAGAAAACATGCTAAAAGAGTCAACATATAATGCTGGTGAGTTCACAGGTTTTAATTAAACGTTTACAGTGATCCATCAAAAATGTTACCATCACAATTACTACTATGCTTATGAGAACGCCAAACCAGGCGCAGAATGAGATACTCATACGGGTGAAACCATTGCTGACTAAGCCGAGTGTTACCCTTAATCCTATGGGCTACCGTCATCGTCGGTAGACCTTGTGTTGTTTAGAGACAATATGCACCCGCACGGCCTCCAACCGTCGAGTGGGGTTTGTCAGTTCCCAATAGCGCTATCCACATTTCCCCGCCATATACCCATGTTAGTGGTTTCTAGGGATTTTCGATGAACCGTATAGTAAGATAAGTGAGCCATAGTATAATGTGATAAAGAGTCATGAGCCATAAGAATTTAACAAGTCATAAGTCATAAAACAGTTTGTAAGCATGTTTCTCACCCCGTAAGCAAAAACTGTAAAATAAGGGGCCGTGAACTCACCTTAAGTTGTGTAATCCGTATGCGTGATATGAGTAAACCGTTTACGAGATATGATAGCCCCAACTATTGGCGACCTATCATAAGATATGTGTTAAGTTAGACTAATAACCCATCGGGTTCATTAGTCCCTAAGTCCAGTCCATGACCATTATGTGTTCGAAAAGCATGTTTAACCGACAACCAGGCGACGTAAGACAAGACTCGACATCCCATTGGTGACCCGGCATTCCACGTGTTAGGTAAATACAAGACAACATGCCACATATGCAATTAAACACTTAATACGCGCAACAGTTCACCTAGTCTAGCATAATATCCGTTTAACGCATAAACAGGTCCGAATACGTGTTACTAAGTCATTGGGTGAATCCCGGGGTTCCTATCATGTTCCTAGGCGTCAAATCATGTTCCGGGATGTTAAAATATACATACAGCAGCATTACATGCGATTAGGAATCAAACTAGCAATTAGGAAAAGTCAACACGTGATTAGGCTGGTCAACAGGCGATTATAGGGCCTAATCGCCTGTATTATACACGATTGGGCTTCCCTACTGGCGAGTACACCCCTAATCGCCTATACAGTCATGCGATTAGGGTGCTACTCGCCTGTAGTGGCTGTACAATGCAATTTCGCGCACCGAACACTCCAAATCAGATCCGAAACATGAAAAAACATCCAATAATCATCCTAACATATTAACAAACATATTTCAAGCAAAACCCCTAAGTTTCCATCATTCTAACAGTCCCGAATGCGAGCACTTTCCCAAAATGGCAACTTAGCATGTAAACATCACATCAACATGCAAGAACTTACCCTAAATAGCAAATATTCAGATTTAACCACATAATCACGTTGTCCGATAGCATCCTACTGTTCTAGCATCATCCTAGAGCAAACCCTAACATCATTCAATCAACAATACGCCTCATAACATCCTTAATCGCCTAAAATCCTTCAAATGGGTCAAAATATCAAATATCAACAATACACCACCAAAACCATCCAAACTCCTAGAACATCATCATACTAACTTATCTCAGCAATAAACATCAAAATAACATAAGAGCAACCATGATTAAACCCTAAAAATCCTATCTTTAAACATATATAACACATGCAACACATGTAAAGGTGTGGGTTTGTTTAGAAATGGTTTTAAATGGATTTTCAAAGATAAAAACATTTATAAGTCAGGTCTGGACGTTTAGGGAGCAAAACATAATCATTTAAAGGTTTGGGTTTGAAGAACACACCTTAAAATGAAGAGGTGATGATGGAATAAGCTTGGAAATGGTGGTTTTGATGCAAAAACGGGTTCCAGAGGGTGTTTGGGTGTTGGGTTATGTTATGGGACGGCTAGGGTTGCACAAATAATGTTTTGGAGGTCAAGGGTGGTATTTATAGGCGTTTTTGGTCGTCCAGCGTGTTACACGCGAGTATGCAGATGTTATACGCGATTGGGTGCCTACTCGCATGACTATTCATGCGAGTAGCCCTACTCGCCTGTAGGCAACCCCCTACTCGCCCCATCTACATGCGATTAGGCTATTCTCCAATGCCTAATCGCCTATAGCCCTTATATTGGTGTGTTTTGCGCGTTAAACCCCGTTTTAACACATGTTAGCACATATTCACATACCGACAAGTCACATAATGATTGTAAACATATAATACATGATAAATGACACGTTCCCGCCCGATCACCAATTCCCGGGACCCGAGACTTGCGTATGTTAAAACCCTAATGATGTGCGACTCGACTCGACCATGTGTAACGTATGCGCGACTCGCTAAGGTAGACTTACTATGTTTTCAAAAGTTAGTTACCGGAAGTTGCCGGGTGTCACATCATCCCCCTGTTGAAAGAATTTTCGTCCCGAAAATTTCCCGAATGCGAGGAGAGAAAACAAATAAGAAGAAAAATTTTCCGGGTCGTCACACACCTGAATCTATACACATATATAAGTGGGTTGGTTGGAGAAGATGGTGGAGGTGGTAGTGGTGCTTGTAGGTGTGGTGATGGGTGGGTAGGTCGGAGTTCCGATCATAATCCTCTCACTTCCAACCGAACATTGGAACATGGGTTGTTGTGGTTTTCGGTGGATTGATTGGGTTTGAAGGAGGATCGATTGCATGTGGTGGTGGTGATTGGTGGGTTGGTTGGAGAAGATGGGGGTATATTAATCATTTTACCCACAAACTAACAGAAAACCTAACGGCCGTTAGTCTAAGGTACGCAAAGTGTTAGCCCGACAAACCACAAGGACTCAGAGTGTTATACTCGTGCTGAACCTATTAGTTGGGCAAACCATAGGGACAAAAACTGCAATTAACTCCACCAAATAATTCTATTAGGTACTATGTAACATCTATATATTTTAATGAGATGGTGAGCAGTGAAACCTTGTGATACAATTGCACTAAGACCATCTGTAATGGTTAATGCCCTTAAGGAACATTTTCTGCCACATCAGCGTTATAACGCCCTTAAAAAAAGGATATTGGATTCAAATAATCCAAAGTTTAGCCCATTGGCCAATAATTATCAGAACTTTAACGTTGGACCAGGATGATCCCAATTGGACAAGTGGGTGTCAAAAATGAACCGCCACAAGTAAAAAATAATCTGAACTTTAACGTGGCGGTTCAATTTTGACACCCACATGTCCTGTTGGGATTATCCTAGTGCAACGTTAAAGTTTGAATTATTATTGGCCAATGGACCAAACTTTAGATTATTTATATCCAATACCTCTTCAAAAAATGTGTAATGGTTAGCTCCTCTTAATGCTCTTTTAATCATTACTTTCTATATTTTTTCTCCTCTTTTAGTATTATACTAGGAATGTTCATTCCTCTTCATGCCTTAATGACGCCCATGGGACGGTGTTGGGGGCGTTATCAAGCTAATTCATGCCCCTATAAGGCGCATGACTCCATCCCTCTCCATGCCCCTATAACGCCTAGGGGGACGGTGTTGCGGGTGTTATCGGGCTCATTAATGCCCCATACGCATGGTCAACCATGCGTAATGGGCATAATAGGGGCATGAATTAGTTTGATAACGCCCCCAACACCATCACCCTATGCATTATAAGGGCATGAAGAGGGGGACATTTCTAGTATAAGACCATTGGGTATCTTTAACCTTCCTCAATTCCACCTACATACTATATCACCCATTTTTCCCTATTTTACTCCACTTCACCCTTAAGGAAATGGCTTAACTTTACATAACCATTCCTTTTAATGGTTTTTACTATAAAAAGAAAAACACATTAATTCGATCTCTTAACATCTCGTTAACATGTTAACAAATAACACCTTTATTGCTTCTTAACACAAGGAGGGAGTGGTGTACAACGTCGGTTAACATAACATTTCATCTTTAACGCCCCACATGTTAATGTACACCCCATGGCCTAATGTCCAAATATGAGAAAAAAAATATGGAAAGTAATGATTGAAAGGACATTAAGGGCGTTAACTATTACACGTTTTTTAAGGGCGTTTTGATGCTGATGTGGTGAAAAATGCTCCTTAAAGAGAGCATTTACCATTACAGATGGTCTAAAGGTGCAAAAAGTGAGTAAGAGCGTAATGTGACAAACACTTCATAATGTGTTAGTTAATTAAAAAGGAAACCATTTCACTAAGTCAAAGCTTGGGCTCATAAACTTGATTATCAAGATAGACTAAAATTTAGGGTTCCAAATAACAGAGTACCGTAATTTGTAATGATCACATTCGGTCACTTATTCCATTCACTCAATTACAAATGCAAAAGTATGCACACACAATAAGTGAATCGGAATTAAATAATTCCAACTTTGTCGGAGTGAGACAATAATCCCAACTTGAGCATTGGAATCTTACAGGTTTAACTTGTCTTAGTTTTATTTCACTAGACCAAAACTAATTGGGTTTAACCAAGTTAGTTTTCTACCTACGTGGCATGCTATATAGACAGAAAACTAAACGTGGGCCCTGATTTTTACACATCATGTACCACGTGGTAGAAAAATTAAATGTGGGCCCTGATTTTTACACGCCATCTACCGTGTGGCATTTCACGTAGGCAGAAAACTAACTGAGTCAAACTAAGTTAGTTTTGGTACAATAAAATAAAAATCAAGACAAGTGGGTCCGTTAGATTCCAATGTTTAAGTTGGGATTATTTAATTTCAACCCCCACATATTATATGTGTATGTATATATGTGGGTGGGGGTTGTCAAATACGTAATCCTTTAGCCTGAAAATGGTGAGAAACAAGGTGTTAGATTGTAAACAAGAAGCTGCTATGTAACTACACGTGTAATTATATATAAGCATCTTGTTATTACATATCCACACCAATATTTTTAGGTTAAGAGTACTATTTACTGGAACAACCCTGTACACATGGCCCGTGGGCACACAGATCTATGTGTATGTGTAATGTGTGTGTATAAGTTGTTTATGAATCAAAATACCATAAAACGTCATTTGGAAATTCACCATGCGACTTAACCAATGAATAGATGAATTGAAGCTGGTTAACCACTCCAATATGATATCTGGCGTCGAAGCATATGATCCATCGCTTTTGAGCCATCTGTCAACTAAAGTTACATCAAATCAATATAAGGATTTGTTTTTGTATAAAATCATACAATTAAATTTTGCCAATCGCAAATCGAGTGATATTTGACTTCCACCTCTTACTTTAATTAAAGCATGTGCATGTATGATATGTATATGTATGTGTGTGTATATATATATACTAAAGCATGTGCATGTATGATATATCTATATATATATGTGTGTGTATATATATAATATAGGAAATGAATATAATTATTTTATGTGGATTAAATAAGTGTGAAGTGGTTGTTTACCTACCGTAGTAGAAAACTCTTGTGGTACCTACAACCTGGTGAGAGTAGAAGACAAACACAGCTTCTCCCGGTGTCATTATATATATATATATATATATATATATATATATATATATATATATATATATATATATTATAATTAAACCATAAAGTTTGGGCAAGGTGAGAGATCGATCTGCCAATGGTGGAGGCGTTGGAAAACACTTGTGATGTCAAGAAATGAGTTTAGTTTGTTTGATCGATCATGAGGTTAAATTGTGTGTGTTTATATATATGTGTGTGTATATATATAGAGGGTAAGGAGTGTTTGAGGAGCCAGGGGGTTGACATAGTATTAGAATGTTCCATAGATCCCTATGATCATACCAACTTATATCATCATTATACGTTAAGTACACTTGTTTATTCGAGTCTTTTTTAATGTCTTTGCAAAGTAATTAACTTGCTTTTATATAAATTTAATTTAATCTGAATTTTATGATGAATAAGATTAAAGGCAAAGGAACAATCTAGATAACGACACATCTGTGTATGATGTAAGTCGTAAAAAAGTGTAAAAATATAAACAGTCCATGAAAATTAAATGGTCAGAATATTTTTCGAATATTATTTTATTTATTTAATATTCACATATATCTATCTCTATAGGGATATCTGATAATTGATACACATGTCAATTGGCTATGGTTCAACTAGTCTCCTTTCAAAAAAAAAAAATAATAAAATAAAAAAAAAAAAAAAAAAAAAATACTATTCTTCTTTCTATGATTAAACGTGGAGGGCCGGAGATGTCGTGAGTGGGTGATAGACGACAAACGAGAATCCTACGGATACGTCGAATTATCCAGATGTGCCCTTAGGTTCTAACACGTAGCAAACTGTTATTAGTGGTGGTCCCTCAATTCATTTGTATTTTGTACAACTTTGTGGGCCAATTAACACATGCCAAGTCTTTTTCCAATGTAGAAAAAACTAGTGGCCGTTGAAAGAGAAAGAACAATGTATAAAAAACAAAAACCAGTAAGTTAGTATAGGGTTATAGGGCTATTATAAAATACACGGTGAAAGCAAAATAGGAGGTTATAGAAAAGGTAAACAGACTTTGATTGAACTCATTCAAGCGGCATTGAACCATCTTGCATCGAACTCTACAATCGTGGTTTTTACATTTTCGTTTTTTTCTTTTTTGGAATTTTAGCTTATAATTTTTAGAATTTATGTTATATCATTGCGTCTTTCATATAAAATATTGTCTTTTTCTTATTTTTATTATTGTGTCATTTTGTGATTCATTGTGTCTTTTTTCTTCAGCATTGTGTCATATTTCGTGATATATCGTGTTTTTTGTATCCTTCTCATTATTATTACCCTCTTTGAGTATCATATAGGATTTCATGCTTTAGAATATATATATATATATATATATATATATATATATATAGGGTAGAGATCCTAAGAGAACCAACCCCTATTTGAGAACTGAGAGAACCATTCTGAGCCACACATTTCATATAAAGGCAAAAAAAAAAAAAAAAAATTTTTTTTTTTTTTTTTTTGCTTTAATCGCACATTTTTATGCAAGGAAAAAAATTTTTTTATTTTTTTTGAATTTTTTTTTCATTTATACATATATGTATATGACAATTATACATATGTGTATATAGCATTTTTCAGCTATACATATGTGTATATTTCAGTTATACATATGTGTATATAGCATTATACATATGTGTATATAGCATTATACATATGTGTATAATGCAATTATACACATGTGTATACTGAAAAAAAATACAAAAAAATAAAAAAAAAAATTTCCTTACATATAAAGCAGCGATTTTTGCAAAAAAAAAAAAAAAAAAAAAAAAAAAAAAAAAAAAAAAAAAAATTGCCTTAGAGAAATGTGTGGTCCAGAATGGTTCTCTAGTTCTCAATTTGGGAAAAGGTTCTCATTTGAACCAAATCCTATATATATATATATATATATATATATATATATATATATATGGTTAGGATCCTGAGAAAACCCTTGTTATAGTGAAAACTCTAACTTCCCAAACTTTTTAAGGCCTGAAAATTTTAGGGCATGTAATATTCATGAAATAAGCATTTTGAGCTAAAAAAACTAAAAAAAAGCACTGAGCACTTTTTTTTATAAAAAAAAATTAAGTTTTTGAGTAACACATGTTAAGCGAAATTAACATGTGTTAACAATGTGTTACTCGAAAACTTATTTGATTTTTTTTTTTTTTTTGGCTCAAAATGCTTAAAATCATGTATATTACATACCCTAAAATTTTCATATAAATTTTTTTTTGGGAAGTTAGAGTTTCCAGAGTTTTCACTATAACAAGGGTTTCCAATATAACCTTATACTATATATATATATATATATATATATAGGTTTAGGATCCTGTACAAAGTACATTTTTCGTGAGAAGTGTGAGAAAGACTAAGAATTGACATGTAGACATCATGTTTTGGATTTAGGAATGATGTTTTAGGTTGTTTTAATTTGAAAAACACCAAACACAACAATCTAAAACACAATACAATGTATTTTAGTCATTAAATTTAAAAAACAGCTAAAACGCACTACTTAACGCTTAAAAACACACTGTCAATGTTCTTAGCATGGTGTTTTAAGTTTTAAACCTAAAATACTCCAAAACAATCCAAAAAATGATGTTTTCGATTTTTAATTGTTATGTTTAGTGTTTTTATAGACAAAACAATCCAAAACATCACGACTAAGTTCAAAAAATGATGCCTAAGTATCAATTTTTAATACTTCTCACACTTCTCACAAAAAAAAAAACACTTTGTACACGATCTTGACCCTATATATATATATATACACACACACACACACACACACACACACACATAGGTTTAAAAATACAGGTTTAAAAACCAAGCTTGGGAATAGTAACTTGCTTATGTGGGTCGTTGATCTGGGTTTGGACGGTTGAGATTTTCCTCCTTCACACCTTATGATGTCTTTACATATTTAACTGCCCTGTTCTTATTAAAATAATTATTATTGCATACCCGTAAATGACTAAATGGTTGTTTGTTAGCCTCTTAATAAACATCTTAATTATTCAGCATTAAGAGTGTTTAGACTAAAAAAACATCTGAATGGTTCTATTAAGCTCTTAACCATTTAGCTAATAAAGGATGCTGAACCATTTAGACCCTCTTATTAATTCAGGACTTAATCAGACATATCCTACCAAACAGCCCCTAAACGTGTCTTGTTATATTGCATCTTTGTATTTACAATTTAGAGTGTGGTTAATAATTAATAACATTCATATTTCATTTTTTGGTATGCAAGTAATTCGAATTTCTTTAGTAAATTTTAAGAGTGAATATATTATTTATCTCTTTGGCTTGGCTTTGCTTAGTATGGAATTCAATATTGAAGTGAAGAAAATGATTGTAAAATCATTTTTTTTATCTCTTTTGTTAAGCTTACTCTGAAGTGTGTCGGTATTTATTATCGTCTTGACTTGGTTATTCTTTTCTATGATAATGTTTTATGAATCGATATAAATTTAACGAGTTAACCTTCCAAAACGCGCATGCATGGCTTAACGTTTTTACGTCATTTTTTTAGTTCACAATATTTCGTCGCAACGCGCGGATTGCACTTGTATATAAAAAAAACTAAGGTGCAAATGTGCAAGCGATGGCCATAACGCAGATGAAAAGAAGCTTATATACAAATATATACAAAACTCAAGCTTTTTAATATATTTAATCCATCACAATAATTTTTACTTCACTTTTTTCTCATTGCTAGATCACCTGTAAAGGTTTCGTGTCTCTAACAGGTCGACACGATAAACCCTTAACATGTTTCGTGCCTAAACATGTTAAAGACATGTTAAGCATCTGTTAAGACATCTTAATAATTTTATTTAAAAAGTTATATGTGGTGGGGATATACCATATACATATGTGGACTAAAGATAAAGAAACCCTAATTTACAATTTTCAAATCATAGAGTACAAACATATATATCGTTAAATCATTCATCTTATTCCTTCTTAACTCCACTGTCCCGTCCACCGTTGCCATCATTTGTTGACCGTCCCCGTCCGCTGTCACCCACCACCCATCCTCCTTCTGAACCCTAACATCTCCCAGTCTCTCATTCATAGGTTTGTAGATACGATTTTAAGGTTAATGTTTATAAAAAGGTTCTTATCTTATCGCGTCTTATTGTGTTAACATGTTATAAACAGATTCGTGTCGTGTTTACTTGTTTCATGTTTGTGTCTTAACAGCTCGTGTCTAACACGATATGCCAACCCTAAGCAGAAGAACTATGGGAGGGGGCGCTTCACCAGTGTTTTTTCAACTTTACTGATTTCTAACAATCCTGCACTGCCACATCACTTCACTGATTCACATCACCGAAACAAATTTTTGGAGGCAGCATTTCACTGATTCGTTTATGTATTTTTCATTTAAATATAGTTAAATACATAAATTTGAAAGTTTATTTTTTTTCATTTAAAAAAAATAATAAATGCAAACCAATACTTACCACCAACCGTGTCAGAACGGTAATATGATCGTAGCAAACGGTTGGTTTTTAAATGCAAACCTCATCACTTTTATCCTATAAATACCCACCGTCCTCGTCAAAATAAACCCGCGGTTACCATATAAATCCACTCGAAAATGACACGTTGGAATGATGAAGAGGAGATCGTGCTGGTGATGTCTTAAAAAGACGTCGGAAATGACTTTGCTTTTCAACCACAAAACCATCACCGCTTAGGGTTGAATCCATTTTGGAACTGGGTGTTGGTGGAGTTCAACCAAATAGTTGGTCAAAACGACCGCACCACCGAATCGCTAGCACAATAGTGGACGGATCTCAATAACAAGTGTGTCTAGTGGGACGCCCTATTTGCAGCCACCATCAGGGAACACCCTAATTTGTCACACCCTTAAATTCCATCTGCGGGGTCTTATCGCGAGGCGCGTGACATACCAGGATTCAAGTCAACGGTCACAATAAACGACAACTATATGATAAAAGATAACGTTTAAAAACAACCACACAGTTTAAATAAAAGGTAAACCAAGTACAGCGGAAGCAGTTTTAAAAGTTTACAAACCATAACCAAAAGTAAATAGTTCAAAAGTTTGAAAGTAATGTTCGACATGATGCAAGACAATAGATGGATGCGGTGGATTCCAGTGCATCCCAACCTTGTGCAACTACTTTAGCGACCTAAGAAAACATGCTATGTTAGTCAACACATACAGTGCTAGTGAGTTCACGGAGTTTTATGTTTTGTAATAGTATTTAACCATTCATAAATTAGACCCATCAATCCTTACATCTATACCTAATGCTAGCTAGATATCATTACATGATACTAAAGCGTTATGAACCATTGATGAACATTAGTAAATTGCCTTTAATACCCGCCATCGGTCATCACCCGGTGTCGTAAGTTAGATAGGACAAATATGCACCCGTTCGACCCACAGTCGACCCGAGTGGGGCTTGTGGGGCCCTATAGATCTAGTCACTTTTTCCTCACTATGTATCCACATATTCATGGTTCAAAAATTAGAAAGGACTTAATGATGAAATGTCACTTAGTACCCATGTGATATAATATAATACCGCAGTCTGAAAAGTTTGTGTTCATACCGCATGTTTCTCCCCCAAAAATGAAAACAGTTAATAGTGGGGCTGTGAAACTCACCTTAGGTTGCGTTTTTCACGTAAAAAATAAACCAGGCTTGTTTATGGTAATCCGACTACTGGAAACCTACCATAGATAGCCTATCAATGTTTGACCGATGATATGCTTGTCTAATAACCCAAGTTGTCCAAAACTTGACTTTGAATGTTTGTAAAAGTTTGACGTTTGACACGACCACACAAGACTTAACATCCCGTTGGTGACCCGTAACATCAATTTTTCAAGTATATACCGTCCACGTACAAGTAATCCACATAAAACAGTTAGTGTATATAAAAGATTCACAAATTTCTACGTTGGTGTGAATGAGACCATCTCCAGTCTCATTCGTACCTTTTTCCATGCAAATGAGGCTAAGGTTGAGCCATTCGCAACAACAGAATATGTTTCTTGTGAGAATGAGTCATTAGGTGTGAATGGGTAGTGATTCATTTCATTCACACCATCGATCGTGTGAATGAGTGCCCATTTGTATCTGTTCAGATGTTAAGCTATTTTGATGAACAAAAACCCTTCAAACCCAACGAATCACAACCAAACACTGCATTTCTACTTATCTATCCTAGTAGCATGTTGCTACACCTGATTCAATCATCAATTTGTTCGTTTTACATACCAAATCACATATTACCCAAAATAGCAAATTATAGAGATGTCACATCAATTGCATGAGAAAATTACCCAAAATGGAAAGTATTAAAGCAATATCATATTTCCAAATTATTAAGCATAGATTAACTCATCTGAATGAATTCCTAATCATGTTACCATCATCATGCTCATGTTACAAACCCTAGATTTATAACATAAACCCTCAAAATGGGTAAAAGTCCACAAATATCAATTACTCATCCATGTATCATCTAATCATGTCCATAATAGTACTAAATCATATAAACATCATCATATTATCATTCCATCCATTCAAAAACACATAAACCCCAAAAATATGGCCACCAACATCATTTAAAACTTAGGTTTTTATAAAGAGACTCATTGTTTAGGTCTAGATCTAGTTTAGAAAGATATTCGAAAGGTCTTTATTTAAGAAAACACTTTGGAATCAGATCTGGACACTTAGGATTTATAAAAAAAATGTATAAGGGTTTATAAAAGAAATGTATAAAAATGTTTTGGAAAGGGTTTAGATGATTAACACACCTTGAATCTTTACTTGATATTGATTATAAACTTGTTTTGGCTTAAGGATCTAAGAAATAAGGGCAAAAACTCGTTTCTATAAGTTGGGGTTGGAGAGAGAGCACTTGGGAGCGAGTTAGGATTGTGAAATAATGAAAATGAGAAAAAGTGAAATATTTATACCCTGCTCTCATTCGCACCCTTAATGGTGCGAATGAGTCCATTAGTATGCGAATGAGAATAGAAATCTCTCACTAGCACCCTCTATCATGCGAATGAGGTGTTTCAATTTATCATTCATACCCAAGACCCCTAATTGCCATTTAACATACATTAACATTTCAGTTCACACAATCATGCATTCATAAGTTGTTAATTGATTATAGAACATATAATACTTGGTAAGTCATCCCAACTATGTAATTTCACCAACAACGAGACTCAGGACCCGTGTGTATGTGTGTGTTTTCCCAATGATTCCCCGAATCATTAAACTATGGACATTATGTGAGTGTAAACAAACTCCCGATGATTTCCCGAACCATCGAACCGACTTAACTAACCAAGGTAAGTACGTTTTATGAATGTTTCGCTAAGGTCGAATTATATGTTTGTAAAAAGTATAAACCTGAGTTTGGTTGGTGTCACAAATCTTGTCGAGGATATGGCAATCCAGCTCACACGAGCCGACTATGCAGCTAGGTACTGTAGCAGTTTCGACCATTTTCAGTATAGCAATTGTTGCGTTAGGTCAAATAATTATGTTTGTAGTTTAATTATGTTTTTCCTATGTTAATTGTCTGCTTATGTACTTTTAATATTTGTATTATGTTTAATATTAATGTTTAGTTTTTGTTTAGTATTTATTTTGTTGATTTTTTTGGTAACCATCAGCATTTTTTGGAGGTTGAAAATTAATTGGAATTTTAAATTTTACATGGTTTTGTAACCGTGGCCAAACTCACGGCTTCCCTTCCCAGTCCCACTACTAACATCACCAGCGGCCGTGTTATCGTACTAATAGTGAGGTTACCGTGAGATAGCCGGGCCAAATACGGTGAGCGCTCTGTCCCCTAATAACTAAAGGAGTTAGATTCAAATTCAAATCAAGTTATTTACTTTTCCATCAATAGACCAAAACACACGGCATATATAGACATGTCACCTACCGTGTATAACCCACTCATTATGGGAAAATTGAATTTTAAAAAATGACAACACAGAGATATGTAAATTCCTCCACATATTGTGTGACAAAAAATGTCCTCCACATAAGTGGGTGACATAAAATGTCACTTCTCTATTGTGAAAACATATGGTCATGTGCAATCCGACAACATAATAATATTGTGTGATTCAATGACACTTGCCCAAACAGACTATAAGTAGGCATCTATGTATTTGGGTTTACATAATCATTTACTCGTCACATGCTCTAGTTTTCAATTTTGAGTGAAACGCTTATGTTTTTAATTGTACACAATCTTGTGCCTCCTTTACTAAAAGTCCATTCTACAGGTTTTGTAAGATACTCGTGTGGATGGTTGATGATTATTATTTCTTATATGGTAAGACGGCAAGATGGTTTGTTGTTGCCAATGATCACCTCTTCACGCGGTGGTGCTAGGTCAACAAAGATGGTGTTAAAAGTCATTATATAGGTGGCTAAAGAGGTGGTTGGCCAACATAACGTGGCAGACACGAGCTGTTAAGACCCGGACATGAAATTAGGTAAATACGAACACGACACAATAACTTATCATGTCATTTTTTCCAAGCACGAACACGAACTTATTAATAACATGTTAACACGATAAGACATAATAAGACACGAACCTACTTATAATCATTAAGTGTGAAATCGTATCCACAAATTTGTGAATGAGACACTAAGTGGCTCTGGCATTGAGAA
Organism: Ambrosia x helenae; assembly: GCA_030844895.1. Lineage (NCBI taxonomy): Eukaryota > Viridiplantae > Streptophyta > Magnoliopsida > Asterales > Asteraceae > Ambrosia > Ambrosia x helenae. The sequence goes on from CM061230.1 coordinate 108,942,069, forward strand.
GGAGGACGAGTGATGGCAGACGGGTGACGGCGGATGGGGACGGGTGATGGCGGACGGGAACTGTGGAGTTGAGAAGGAGCGGGAGGATGACTCAGCGGAGTATATGTCTGTGCTCTGTGATTTAGAAATTGAAAATTAAGGTTCCGTCATCTTTAGTCCGCATATGTATAAGATATACCCCCACCCCATATATACGTTTTTAAACAAAAATTATTAACTGTGACACCCGGCAAACTCAGGTTAATACTTGTCACACCCTCAAATTTCCACTGCGGGGTTTATACCGTGAGGCGCATGACAAACCAGGATCCCATAGCCATAGGTCACATGAACGAACTCTAAATGCCCAAACCATTTAGTTCGTTTTCAAAAACCAAGTTTAGTTATGCTGCGGAACCGTAAACCAAATTTAAAACCTTTTGAAAACCGTGCGCAAAACAACACGCCCAAATTAAAGCCATATAAAGGAAAATGTAAAAGCATAATATGTAATTTATGTGTATGCCCAAGACCCCAAATGCAGTGAAGTGTACAGTGCTTTCTAATCCTGGCACCGAAAGCTAACTACCTGCAAAAACATGTAAATCGTATGTCAACATAAAGCTGGTGAGTTCACAAAGTAAAGCAAACACGTATAAAATGCATTGGTTTCCAAAACCACGTAACCAAGTAATAACGTAGGTCCTCCAGACCCAAAAAGTTAAAGAGTTATCAGTTTAAGTGTGTCAGGGGTAGCTAGCCCACTCAATGTAACTAAACAAGATTATTGGGAAACCTTCAGGAAAATAGTTATTTGCCTCAATGACTGGCGTCTATCAACACCAGTCGGAAATTGTGGTCAGAAGTTCATGCCCGTGCCTCAAGCACCTCAGACATGAGGTTGCTGCATCAACCTAATAGCGCTATCAACTAATACCCCGTTCGCCTCCAGCGCTTAACCCAATAATATGCAAGGACTTTAAATGATAGAGTGTTTAGATTACAAAGGACCAATAAGTTTTAAACTGACCGAAAACCCGATCCACACAAGGAATCGTAAAACCCGACCCACACAAGGAGTCAAAACCCGACCCACACAAGGAGTCAAAACCTGAGTAGTCCCAAACTGGACTAGAAAAGTTAAGTAAGTTGTCTCAACCTGAGACGCATGCTTTTGAGAAAAAGAGTAGTGAAACTCACCTTAATGTGCAAGCAAAAGAAATCCGAACCGCAAGTAAAGTATGCTACCGACACCCTAACATAAGTGTCACTAAGTGAGTATAGGCGTAATATCGCTACACCACATAACTCGTTTGTCCAAGGCGTTTTAAACGTTCAAAAGTGTGTATGTGACGCCTAGTGATTCTACATGAAATAGTAAACCCTACGGACTCGTTGGTGAATGTGTTGGTTACAATTAGTTTCTACATTCCATATGTGTCTCAGAAAAGTGTACTTCAGTTACTTGTCAATTCAATACCACCTAAGACCTCAATTAATCACATAAGCACATAATACACAATCTGTGTTTTCAGGACAGATTGTGCGCCATCAAAACGAATTTATTTAAAATAGCAAATCAGTGAGTTAACCTCCCAAATTTTTACTGAATTTTCTTTGGAATTCCCTTAACAATACATATTTTTGTTTTGTCTTAAATCCAAACACAAAAATAATTAAAATTCGTCTAATACAGCTATGTTCAGAAAACCTTCCTAACAGGTCAGTTTGGTAAATAAATTCCCAAAAATTGTGTATTCATCCAAACGGGATGAATCCATTTGGAAAACTCATATTACTCCAATATTAACCTTCTGTAAAAATTTCATAACCCAACTGTTTATAAAACTTGAGTTATGATGTTTCAGAGTTGACTCAGTTTGATACCCGAAATTCTGACCTGACCTATTTTCAATGAAAATTCCAAAAACGACTCAACCGACGTCCAAAACACTTGATTTTACCCATTATGAAAAGCTAAGACCAAGTGTGATTCAACCATGCAAAGAAAATACCAAAATCATCATGTTAAGGTCGTGTTACAGCTCCTACAAGTTCGTCTAATCATTCTGTCCAGATTTTAGTTTCGCCTAAATCATACTTTAATCGACTACCGGGTGCATAAAAACAATCAAAAATCATCAATAATCATTATCCAACATCCCTAATACTTATTTTGATCAGATTCTACTACCAATCATGCAAAGATCACAACTTTAAAGACCAAAACATCAATAACTTGCGCAACAAGTATCCAATGATGTTACTAATCGTTTATTATTATGTTTAATCCGTTTAATCTTCAAAAACCTCATGTTTTAATGATTATTAAAAACTTTCAGACCTGGACAAACTTTGTTACATGATTTTTATAACAAAAACATAAGATAAAAGTGTATGGAATCAAAGGTTATACCCTTAGCTCTTCGATTCGATCAACCGTGCGCCTTTGGAGCTTCCCAATTGATGATCTTGAGCCTTAGCAGGAGTTTTAGGTTTAATATTTCGTGTGGGGCAGTAAGGGGGCGATTAGGGTTAAGTTTAGGGGTTGCATGGGGGTTAAGGTTGCTTAAATAGGTGTGAAAGGCGGTTTAGACCCGTCAGATTAAACCGAGCGGCCACTCGGGCCCTGTGAGCGGCCGCTCACAGGCCCGAGGCCCGCATGCGTGTCTCGTTTCGTCACCCGACGCGTTATCCTTCGACGTTTTTGTTATTTCGGACCGTAACAAGTGCAACCCCATGCGTTAAGACCCTAATCAACCTCATACTCCACTTTTAGTGATTTTTATTAACATATACGGTTTAGGTTCACACAATCACGTATGGTTTTCACATAAGTTTGTCAATTATCACGGAGACACATAAATTCATTATTCACCAACGTCCGAGGTTTACTAATCATGTAACCCGATATTAACTCACAACAATGCACGTGTGTGTCCTATCTAGCTAACCCTAGTTAAGTATAATGCAAGGAACGTAACTAGAGTTTAGTTAAAGTGAGAACCTGAATTTACGGGGTATCACATCATCCCCAAGTTGAAAAGAATTTCGTCCCGAAATTCAACAAGTAAACAGTAAAGCAAGTAAACAGTAAAGCCAGCTAGAAAAGTGTACGCTTGGTTCCCGGATGTCACATCATCCCCAAGTTGAAAGGAATTTCGCCCCGAAATTCACTTTGAGCGAGCTGCTTTATGTTCGGCATTTGATCTATGGACAGGTTCAGGTTCAGTAAAGAGGTGTGGGTATTTGAGCCGCATCTGATCTCTGCGCTCCCACGTGTATTCCGGTCCTAGACGGGAATTCCACCGTACCTTAACAATAGGTATAGTGCTTTGTCTGAGTTTCTGGACGCCCTGCTCAAGAATCTCCACTGGTTCTTCTACGAACCGTAGCTGATCGTCCACCTGGATCTCCTCCAGTGGCACTACCAGTGTCGTATCTGATAAGCATTTCTTTAAGTTCGAGACGTGGAATACATTGTGTACTCCACTGAGTTCATCTGGTACATTTAGCTGGTAAGCTACCGAACCAATCCTTTTGACAATCTCGAAAGGTCTAACGTATCGGGGGTTCAACTTCCCTCGTTTTCCAAAGCGTATCACTCCTTTCCAAGGTGAGACCTTTAACAAAACCTTGTCCCCAACTTGGAACTCCAAAGGTTTTCTACGTTTATCAGCATAACTTTTCTGTCGATCCCGAGCAGCAGCCATCCGGTTTCTAATTTGCACTATCTTCTCAGAAGTTTCGTGCACGAGTTCGAGACCTGTTAGTTGGCTATCCCCAACCTCAGTCCAACAGATGGGAGACCTACACTTGCGTCCGTAAAGTGCCTCAAAAGGCGCACACTGTATCGAAGTGTGGTAACTGTTGTTGTAAGGGAATTTGATCAAGGGCAAGTGCTTATCCCAATTATTGCCAAAGTCCACCACGCATGCTCGTAGCAGATCCTCTAATGTTTGGATGGTACGTTCACTTTGTCCATCCGTCTGAGGGTGACAGGCTGTGCTCATATCTAAGCGAGTCCCCAAAGCGTTTTAGGAGAGTAGTCCAAAAATGAGAAGTGAATCGCGCATCGCTATCAGATATAATAGAAGTAGGCACCCCATGCCTAGAGACTATCTCCTTGATGTAAAGGTTTGCTAGTTTCTCCAATGAGTCTGTTTCCTTTATTGCCAGAAAGCGGGCCGATTTGGTTAAACGATCCACGATAACCCAAATCATGTTATGGCCCGTTGGCGTTCTGGGGAGCTTTGTCATAGAATCCATGGAAATTTCATCCCATTTTCACATAGGAATTTCTGGTTGTTTGAGTAGGCCTGAAGGTTTTTGATATTCAATCTTAACCTTCGCACAAGTCAAGCACTTACTAACATAAGTGGCTATCTCAGCTTTCATGTTTGGCCACCAGTAAGGAGTCTTTAGATCTTGGTACATCTTGTCCGAACCAGGATGTACCGAATAGCGAGAGGTATGTGCCTCATCAAGCACCCGTTGTCTGAGATCCCCAAATCGTGGTATCCAGACTCGATCCATGAAGTACTGAAGACCACCCATCTTCCGTTCCAAGTGCTTATCAGCACCATGTAAAGTTTCAAGCCCGATGTTTTCTTCTTTCAAACCTCGCCCTGGGCTTACCTTATCAGGAAGATTAGAATTTATAGTGGGTTGTAAAGCTCGCACCCGTTTAGGTTCCGTTTCCTTTCGGTTGAGGGCATCAGCTACTACATTAGCTTTCCCTGGATGAAATTTGATGGCACAGTCATAATCATTCAAAAGTTCAACCCAGCGACGTTGTCGTATGTTCAGCACCTTCTGATCAATTATATGCTGAAGGCTCTTGTGATCAGTGAAAATTGTGCACTTTGTTCCATAGAGGTAGTGTCTCCAGATTTTTGGAGAGTGAAAACCACCGCTCCCAGTTCCAAATCATGAGTGGGGTAATTCTTCTCATGGACCTTCAATTGCCGCGATGCATATACGATTACCTTATCACGTTGCGTCAGTACGCACCCTAAGCCTTGGATAGACGCATCATAGTATACTACAAAGTCCTCTGTACCCTTAGGCAACAATAGTATCGGTGCACTGCAAAGTTTTGACTTTAGTAGCTGAAAGGCAGTTTCTTGGGCATCTCCCCACTTGTAAGTAATACCTTTCCGTGTTAGGGCGGTGAGAGGTTGAGCGATCTTAGAAAATCCCTCAATAAATCTGCGATAGTATCCTGTAAGACCAAGAAATTGGCGCATTTCAGTAGGGGTCCTAGGAGCCTCCCACTTTTTGATGGCATCAATCTTGGCTGGGTCCACATGTATTCCTGCCTCGTTGACCACATGCCCAAGGAATTGGACTTCTCGAAGTCAAACAAAATCACATTTTAGAAAACTTTGCATACAGCTGCTCATTCCTCAGTAGTTCCAAGGTTAACCGCTGGTCCTGCTCGTGCTCTTCCCTGCTCTTGGAATAAATCAATATGTCATCTATGAACACTATGACGAATTTGTCCAAATAGGGTTTGCACACATGGTTCATCGGAACAATGAACACAGCCGGTGCATCCAAATGGCATCACCAAAAACTCATAATGTCCATAACGAGTTCGAAAGGTTGTCCTTGCCACATCCTCCTCTCCGACTCTCAGCTGATGGTATCCTGACCTCAAGTCAATCATAGAATAGAAACTCGACCCTTACAGTTGGTCGAACAACTCATCGCTACGAGGCAAAGCGTAGCGGTTCCTAATCGTCACTTTGTTCAACTCCCGATAATCAATACACCTGCGAAAACTCCCATCTTCGTTTTCAACAAACAGAACTGGAGCTCCTCACGGCGAAGAACTAGGTCTAATAAAGCCCCTATCCAATAGATCTGGGAGTTGGGTAGACAGTTCTTGAGGTTCGCCTGGAGCTAGGCGATATGGTGCACGTGCAACTGGAGCTGCTCCAGGTACAAGATCATTTTGAAACTCCCCTTGACAAACAGGTGGAAGTCTAGATGGTTCCTCTGGGGATATATCTGGGAAATCTCGGACCACTGGGGTGTTCCTCAATCTTAGTTTCAGTTTCAGCTCGAGTGTCAGATATGTTAGCCAAAATGGCCGGACAGCCCTTGCGAATACACTTCTGGGCCTTCAGATAGGAGATGATGCCCACCATGGCACCACCTCGATCACCCTGTATGGACAACCAGTCCATGCCAACCACGAGATCATAGCTACCTAGGGTGATAGGTAAGAGGTTGATGGCAAACAATTGCCCGTTCAACTCGAGCTTACAGTCACGATGTATATGGGTTACCTCGACAGGCTTCCCATCAGCCAGTTCAATAGAGTATGGGGTATCTAGAAGAGTAGGAACCATCCCTAATTGTTTACTAGGTTTTGATGGAACAAAACTATAGTCCGCACCGCATCATATAAGATTGAAGCAAGAGTGTCATTCGAGGAACACGTATCCGTCACGACACTGTTAATAGTCCTAGCTTCCCCGAGGCCAATCACAAATGCTCTTCCCCGAGCTCCCATTGTTGTTGCTACCATTATGATTGTTGTTGTTGTAGGACTTATACCTCATACTATCCCACGTCCTCTTGTTATCACCAAAAGTAGAAAATGAAGCACCATGCTTCGGAAAAGTACCATGGTCGGCAGCCTCATCAGTGAGTTTGACAGATGTTATCAACATCTGTTAATCTATATTGAGTTGCCTAAATTTGAATTTAGTAGTGGGAAATTTTAATTTAGCATACAAAAGTGTGGTAATTTATTAATTAATTTGCAGGTATAATCATAACAAAAGTTTCCCTTGTAAGCATAAGCATATAACTAATACAATCATTAATAAAGTGTCAAAGTATAGTCAAGGCTGTAACATTTCGCATTAAATACATGTACGTTACGGAATAAAACGACAAGCCTTATTATTATTATTTTTGGTGATATTTTGAACCCCAATACAATGATAATTATTCATACATATATCTATATATATATATATATATAAACGTTATAATAATAATAACAATAATAATAATAATAATAATAATAATAATAATAATAATAATAACAAGTATACTAATTTTTGCAATGTTAAACCCAACCCTATTATTACTAAACCTTTAGCCCAAACCTTTCCTTTTAAACTGGAGCCCAAGTGCACAGCCCAGTAACATGATCTCGGCCCACCTGGAACCAGGCCCAAACCCCCTTACCCTCTCTCTCGCTAAAAAAAAAAAATGGGAAAGCTTGCTTCTGCCGGGTTTCGAACCCGAGCCAACACCACACAACCCACACACACTAACCAGCTGTTCTAGCCTTCATATTTGTTTTAAACCTGGGCCATAATAATTATATTATCTAACTGATTCTTCACAGTTGACTTAGAAAGTCAACTGTGGAATCAATCAACCATAATCATCCATTTTTAACTCGCATTTGGACTACGATTGGCCTTGCATCGTGATCTTCGGCCTATCATGACTCAGACATACCCCAATTAACGTTTAATGCTTACCAAATTGATCCAAGAACGCGTCAAACATTCATAACAAGTCAAACTTGCCAATTCGAATAACCAGATCATCACCCTATAAATTGAACTCTTCTGGACCTCCTCAACTCGCCGAAATTCATCTCTCAATCCCCAATTCTACTTAAAAACTTTCTGTGTTGATTATATGATCGTGTTTTGACTAAAAGCCTTGACTGGGCAAATCGTGATCATTATATAATTGTAAGTGCGATTTCTATGATGGGTTTTAATCTTCGGCATCCACACATCAATAGCCCTAAGGTTAATTGGGTTATTGATGTGTGGATTGTTCGATTGGAATTGTTAGGGCTTGTTTTTAAATTTGGGGAAGAACACGAATAATGATGTATTTATTTTATTTAAACAGGAACCAAACACAACCACTGGTCTAGGCCAAGTGGTTGTGTCTGGTGCATTCACCCTAAGCCACCCGGGTTCGAGTCCCGGCAGTGGCATCCCCTTTTGTTTCTTTTTCATTTTTTTACAAATAATTATATATAATACACATAATTTTATAAATTCATTTTTAATTATTAAAACCCTTTTATAAATTCTAAAAAAATTATGTCAAGCTAATCTGATGTAAAAGGTTCACGCACAATTTTTAGTTTTCAAAAATTAATTTATTTAATATATATATAATAATTAAATCAATTTTAGTCTATTATATTTATAAAATTCCATTAAAATATCAAAACAATTTTATAAATTTTCACAAAAATTATCCCGAGTTTATATAATAATAAATTTTTCTGAAATGATTTTTATTTCAGAAAAATCATTTATTTAATATTTTTAATCAATTTTTGTTAGATTTAATCATAATTAAATCATAATAAATCCAATTTTTAATATTTTTTCACCAAAATTTTATACAAATTATTTCTGAATATTTAGAACAGAAATATAAATTTTAAACCTATAATTCTTTAATTTTAATATTTTTAAATATTAAAGTTAAATTTTGACAATTTGTTATAAATAGAATTAATATTCTATTTTAAAGAAAATAATTTTATAAAAATTATTTTTATACTTTAAACACATTATTGTGACCTTCTTAAATTTAAATTTCATAAAAAGAATTTTTGTTTATTTATTTACAAAAATTCTCTCAATTATCAAACAATTTTAATATTAATCAAACAAGCATTTATCCCCAAATTCGAAGCCCTAGAACTTATACATTTGTAGACTTGATAGACTTAGACATATTTATTACATTATTATAGGGTGATACTTGATACATTTGGGCAACACCATATTTCAATTTTTCAACCGATATAACATTTTGCTAAGGTGAGTTTTACATAGCCCCTTTTCTATTTATCACCATTTTTGGGGTGAAACATGTTACAACATTATTTATGCAATTCAATCATCAATGTGTCTATGTGTATTTCTATGTTGCATTATGTCTTGAACATGACTAGGGTAAGCACAATTCTAGCATAAACATTCATCAGCCAAACGGTATACATTGATAGATCTATTGGACTGACAATCCCACCCAGATACGTGCCTCCTACAAAGGTTGCGTGGGTGTTTGTTACTGCAATATAAACGAGTGAACCATGAGCGTATGGGATGTACCACAATACAACAGTCACAATGGTTGATTATACACTCGATTTACTTCTAGTATGTTTTCACATATGGACTAGATTGCCATGACACATGAATTGCACAACAATTTTATTCGATTATCAAAACCTATGTAATTCTCACCAACTTTTGTTGACCCAAAATATTTTCAACTTAACATGTTTCAGGTTCTACTTGCTTGAAGATTTGCTTGAAGATATGTGCATAGCTTTATTCAATTTGATGCATGAATTCTTGTAGAACAATTGTATGTAATCTATTTAAATCATTTAATGAAATTTATTATTCACCATGAGCTACTGAACAATCATCACTACATGACATCCCGATGTTTTTGCCATCGGTTGGGGTGTTACAAAGGCAATCATGTAAAACACGAAAGTAACATATGGGACAAAATCAAGCCTAAAGCTGGCAAAGAGTCCCTAACGATAACCAAGGGCCTCACCTTGAAATGGTAAGTCAACAAGGCGGATTGTCGGTCCAATAGCGCCAACCATCGTTATCGTCGGCTAGCTAAGTTAATGATTTTGCATAAAGTGTGTATGTATTACGCTTAATTCTAGCACAATGCACAAGAATAACATGAACATGTGTGTGAATTGTATAAGTAAATAAAAGACGTTTAAGTGTAAGCATGAAGGTGTAAGTTTGTATAAGGTGCATGCTTCACCTCAAAAGTGTGAAAACAACAAAGGGGTTGGATTTACTCACCTTTATCTAAGCAAAAAGTATTCAAACTGTGGTGAGATGATGGCAATGGAATTCCCAAGGAAATCAACCTATAGGAAAATAAACAAAGTATAACTATAAAGGAGATTAAAAGTCTAGGGTTTCTAGGATAGGCCCTTAGTGTTTCTAACTTAATTAGAAGATTAGGGTTTTTAATAAGAAGTTTAATTAATTTAAATGGAGCAATTCTAAAGAAATAAATTTCTAAGGAATTAATTAATAATATATATATAAAGGTTTTATATGTAAAAAGAATAATAAATTTAATTAATGTAAATTAAATAATTAAACGATTAAAAATAATAGAAATATGATTTAAAAGGAATGACATAATTTATTTATGAAAAATAAATAAACACAAGTTTGTAAAAACAATTTATATTCCAATCTAGTATAAAAAAGGTCAAAATTAAATATGAGTTCCTAAATTCTAGAATTTTAAATTATTTTATGTTTTATTTTTAGTTAAAATACATTATTTTGTGATAAATAAGGCATTAGTTGATTTAATATGTTAAAAATAGTTAAGCATAAGTTTTAAAAATTTTATATTTATAAAATTATTCCACATGTTTAAAAATACTTTTACAAAAATTTTGGTGTTAAATGAATAAAATGGATTTATAATGAATTAATTATGAATAAAACCAGAAAAATTCATAAAAATAATAAATATATAATTTTATGGAATAATAAAAATAAAAATATAAAATGAATCAAATGGATTTATAAATTAAATAATAAAATTTTAACCTTATAAAAGTTTTCGGGAAGTTTTATGGAATTTATTGATATGTTTTATATATATAAAAAAATATTAGATGACTAAGGCTTTTTAATAACAAAAGAAACAAAAGGGAAAAATGGGTACTATTGGACTCAAACCCTGGTATGTGATCGGATTGAGTATTATGATTGAAGCATGGATCCACCATGCCATGCCTTGTGGTTGTCTTTAAAACAAAAAAGAAAATACTTACGTACTAATAGTTTTAATCTCAATCCCCAATGAAAACAAATCGTTGCAAATACTAAAGTACCATGATGTGAATTGTAACACAATTATTCCAGATGTTAAAACAACATGAATTTAGCAGAGTTTTTGTGAAGTCTTGATTTTTTCGGTTTCCTTTGATCATTTGATTTTGAAGCTTGATGATCGTATATTTAGATGATTGTAGGTTTTGATGTGTGTGTGTGTGTGTGTGAGAGAGAGAGAGAGAGAGAGAGAGAGAGATAGATAGATTGATAGATAGATAGATAGATAGGTAGGTAGGTAGGTAGGTAGGTAGGTAGGTAGGTAGGTAGGTAGGTAGGTAGGTAGATAGATAGATAGATTAGATAGATAGATAGATAGATAGATAGATAGATAGATAGATAGATAGATAGATAGATAGATAGATAGATAGATAGATAGATAGATAGATAGATAGATAGATAGATAGATAGATAGATAGATAGATAGATAGATAGATAGATAGATAGATAGATAGATAGATAGATAGATAGATAGATAGATAGATAGATAGATAGATAGATAGATAGATAGATAGATAGATAGATAGATAGATAGATAGATAGATAGATAGATAGATAGATAGATAGATAGATAGATAGATAGATAGATAGATAGATAGATAGATAGATAGATAGATAGATAGATAGATAGATAGATAGATAGATAGATAGATAGATAGATAGATAGATAGATAGATAGATAGATAGATAGATAGATAGATAGATAGATAGATAGATAGATAGATAGATAGATAGATAGATAGATAGATAGATAGATAGATAGATAGATAGATAGATAGATAGATAGATAGATAGATAGATAGATAGATAGATAGATAGATAGATAGATAGATAGATAGATAGATAGATAGATAGATAGATAGATAGATAGATAGATAGATAGATAGATAGATAGATAGATAGATAGATAGATAGATAGATAGATAGATAGATAGATAGATAGATAGATAGATAGATAGATAGATAGATAGATAGATAGATAGATAGATAGATAGATAGATAGATAGATAGATAGATAGATAGATAGATAGATAGATAGATAGATAGATAGATAGATAGATAGATAGATAGATAGATAGATAGATAGATAGATAGATAGATAGATAGATAGATAGATAGATAGATAGATAGATAGATAGATAGATAGATAGATAGATAGATAGATAGATAGATAGATAGATAGATAGATAGATAGATAGATAGATAGATAGATAGATAGATAGATAGATAGATAGATAGATAGATAGATAGATAGATAGATAGATAGATAGATAGATAGATAGATAGATAGATAGATAGATAGATAGATAGATAGATAGATAGATAGATAGATAGATAGATAGATAGATAGATAGATAGATAGATAGATAGATAGATAGATAGATAGATAGATAGATAGATAGATAGATAGATAGATAGATAGATAGATAGATAGATAGATAGATAGATAGATAGATAGATAGATAGATAGATAGATAGATAGATAGATAGATAGATAGATAGATAGATAGATAGATAGATAGATAGATAGATAGATAGATAGATAGATAGATAGATAGATAGATAGATAGATAGATAGATAGATAGATAGATAGATAGATAGATAGATAGATAGATAGATAGATAGATAGATAGATAGATAGATAGATAGATAGATAGATAGATAGATAGATAGATAGATAGATAGATAGATAGATAGATAGATAGATAGATAGATAGATAGATAGATAGATAGATAGATAGATAGATAGATAGATAGATAGATAGATAGATAGATAGATAGATAGATAGATAGATAGATAGATAGATAGATAGATAGATAGATAGATAGATAGATAGATAGATAGATAGATAGATAGATAGATAGATAGATAGATAGATAGATAGATAGATAGATAGATAGATAGATAGATAGATAGATAGATAGATAGATAGATAGATAGATAGATAGATAGATAGATAGATAGATAGATAGATAGATAGATAGATAGATAGATAGATAGATAGATAGATAGATAGATAGATAGATAGATAGATAGATAGATAGATAGATAGATAGATAGATAGATAGATAGATAGATAGATAGATAGATAGATAGATAGATAGATAGATAGATAGATAGATAGATAGATAGATAGATAGATAGATAGATAGATAGATAGATAGATAGATAGATAGATAGATAGATAGATAGATAGATAGATAGATAGATAGATTAGATAGATAGATAGATTAGATAGATAGATTAGATAGATAGATAGATAGATAGATAGATAGATAGATTAGATAGATAGATAGATAGATAGATAGATAGATTAGATTAGATAGATAGATAGATAGATTAGATAGATAGATAGATTAGATAGATAGATAGATAGATAGATAGATAGATAGATAGATAGATAGATAGATAGATAGATAGATAGATAGATAGATAGATAGATAGACAGATAGACAGACAGACAGACAGACAGACAGACAGACAGATAGATATAAAATGGATTCACTAACAAACGCAAACCCCCTCAAGCTAAGGAGGCCGCAAACAATTACAACATATACAATGGATTCTCGTACCAATCATTCCAAACTAAGTTCTTAAAGTTCGCCCCATTTTTTAACCACAGAAACGCTAAGGACTTCATGTTACCCACCACCTCTATAGCTCTTGTGTCTTTTCCATTAAACCGCTTGTCGTTCCTTGCCTTCCAGATCACCCAACATATCACCAAAATGATACCAGGAATGATCGCTTCCTTCGTTTATCACCGGCTACACTTTTGTACAACAACAATAAATCTTTGAAGTCAAAAGCATAAATAGGGTCTAACCGACACCGCCGACCAATTCTACTCCACACTTCCATAGCGAACCAACACCCAGTAAACAAGTGATCTGTGCTTTCCGAATTATAATTACACATAACACAAACATCACTATAAAAAACAACACCTATGCGAGCCAAAGCCGCAACAGTCGCGATCTTATCCTTCTCCGCTCTCTAAGCAAATATATTGCACTTCATAGGTACCCACGAGAGCCACTTGAACTTAAAACCAAAACTGTTGGTAAACTCGGCCGCTAACATTTTGCACGACTTCACAGTAAACACTCCACCCTTGTCTCTTGACCATTTCCATCCATGAGCATTCTTGTTCAAAACAACCTGAGAAAGAGCTGAGTTACAGGTCTCCTAGTCGGGCTGCACCTGCAGTGTGACACCCGGCACGTTTAGGTTAACATTTTATAAAACACATAAGTCTACCTTAGCGAAAAACGTTTTCAAACATACTTAACTAGGTAAGTTGAGTCGTTACGATGGTTCCGAGAATCATCGGGAGTCGTTACGATGGTCCCGGGAATCATCGGGAGTCGTTACAATGATCCACGGGATCATTGGGAGTCGGTCCATAACCACGTGAACACAAATAGGTGATCTGTAGAATCGCCGGGTTTAACGCACACACGTAAATCTTGGGTCCCGGGAATTGGTGATCGGGCGGGAACGTGTTATTTATCATGCATTATATGTTGGTAATCATTATGTGACTTGTCGGTATGTGGAAACGTGTTTACATATGTTAAAATAGGGTTTAACGCGCCAAAAACTCAGACACTTGGGCTATAGGCGATTAGGGCATGTGGGATAGCCCTAATCGCCCATACTGAGGCGAATAGGAGGCCCATTTGGGGCGAGTAGGGCCTAAATGCTAGTTGTTACTAGCGAATAGGATCCTACTCGCCAATAGCTTCTGCGTACTCGCCTATACTGCAGGTCACGACTAAAAACGCCTATAAATACCACCCTTATTTTCAAAACATCATTTGTGAAACCCTAATACACCCCAAAGCCACCCCACACCTTATCCAACCTCTGCAACACGTTTTTGAACAAGAAATCATATTTTCAAGTCTTACAACCCATAATCTCACCATTTCAAGGTGTGTTCTTCATCCCAAACCTTTATAATAGTATTGTTTTGATCCCTAAAGGTCCAAACCTGATTTATAAACGTTTGTGTCTTTGAAAACTTATTAAAATCGGTTTCAAAACAAACCCACACATCTATACTTATTTTATGTGATGTATTCATGCAAGATAGGATCTTTATCGCCTAAACATGATTGTTCTTGTGTTATTGATATGTTTCTGATCTAGATAAGTTAATATGATGATAATCTAGGGATTTGAAGGTTCATGGATGTGTAATATTGATATTAGGCGTTTTGACCCGTTTGGGCGATTATGGTGGATTGATGATGATATGTTGTGTTTTGTTGATTGTTTGAGGATAGGGTTTGCTCTAGGATGATGCTAGAACAGTAGGATAATGTTGGGTAACGTCGTTATGTGATGAAATCTGAGTATTTGCTATTTCGGGTAAGTTTTACATGTTGATGTGATGCTTACATGCAAGATATGCTATTTTGGGAAACCGTGTGCATTCGGGACGGCTAGGGTGATGATAAATTAGGGCTTTTTGCTTGAAATAGTTGGGTTAATGTTTTGGGTTGGATATTGGGTGTTTTTACATGTTTCAGATCTGATTTGGAGAGTTTGACGCGCGAAAACGCACTACTGAGGTGCAGAGGCGAGTAGGATCCTACTCGCATGAAGCTTCATGCGAATAGGCTCCTAATCGCCTGAAGTTCATGCAATTACAAATCCTAATCGCCTATATATAGGCGAATAGAGCCCTATTCACCTCAACAACTAGCAAATACAATCCTAAATGCCACTTTTACTAGCAATTACAATCCTAAATGCTAGTTTGATTCCTAATCGCGTGTAATGCTGCTGTATGTATATTTTAACATCCCGAAACACAGATTGACACCTAGGAACATGTTAAGAACCCCAGGACATGTCTAATGACTTGGTAACACGTGTTCGGACTTTGTTATGCGTTAATTGGGCGTTATGCTAGATAGGGTGAATGTTTGCGCATGCTAAGTGTTTAATTGCATAAGTTGCATGATATCTTGCTTTCGGCTAACACGTGGGATGTCGGGTCACCAATGGGATGCCGGGTACTGTCTGGGTTGGTCGGTTTAACGTTTAAACATGTTTTCAACATACACGGTCATGGTCTGGACAACTTGGGGACTGATTAGCCTTCGGGTTAGTAGTCATCACACTTATGTAAACGCATTGATAGGTCGTCACTAGTTAGGGCTATCACACACGTATCGGATTTTTGTACTACTGAGGACGCATTCTAAGGTGAGTTCACGGCCCCACTTTTATTGGTTTTGTTTTCGGGGGAGAAACATGTTTACATACTTTTAACACATGATTTCAAGTTATACTATGGCTATCTTTGTATTACTATACGGCTCATCTAAATCCCAAGAAAACCACTAATACGGGTATGTAGCGGGGAAATGTGGATAGCGCTATTGGGCCTGACAAACCCCACTCGACGGCTGGAGGCCGGGCGGGTGCATATTGTCTCAAACACACAGGGCCTACCGGGGATGACGGTAGTCCGAGGGGTACTACACAGTAACAAACACAGTCAGCAATGGTTTCAACCGTAGTAGTAATTAACTTAACGCCTAGCTAGCGTTCACACAGCATAGTAGTAACTGTAACGGTTTTCAAAGGATTTACGAAACACTTATTATAAAACCTGTGAACTCACCAGCATTTTATGTTGACATCTTTTGACATGTTTCTCAGGTCATTGAGGTAGCAGCTTATCATAGGCGCACGGAGTCTCACGGCGTCTAGGATTCATATGCATCTTACTTAGCTTTTTCAGACTTACGTACTTTTACATTTGGGTTTGTAATAAAGTTTTACGCTTCCGCAGCGATGGATCATTTATGAAAACTTAATGGTTTGCTTATGTCATTTTTACGTATCATATAGTGTCGTTTATTGTGACCGTTGACTTGGATCCTGGTGTGTCACGCGCCTCGCGGTAAAACCCCGCACGTGGAAATTTGAGGGTGTGACATGCAGATTAGCGAAAGGCCCATTCAACTCGATAACCTAACAGCCTATCTCCCCCATTTGGGCCCAATTATCGATAATCTAGCAGGTTTTATTTGATGCCAAACGAAAGAGGTTCGGAAATTTTTGTTTCAAAGTTTCTGCTAATAGCCATAGGTCCAACCAAAACCTTATCCCTGTCCCACTACCAATATCACCTCTAAAATAATCGTTTATACATTTACCTTGCAAAACCATTTTATCCGCATTCTTGACGATAGCTTTCCAACAACTAGCGATTTTTGTATTACACGAAAGAGTCGCCCATCCCGCCCTTTGAGTATGACAATACTTAATGACATTCATCTAAAGCTTCCCTTCTTCCTTTTGGAATCTCCAAACCCACTTAGCTAGAAGCGCATCATTAGAATGTTGCAACCGATTTAGCCCTAACCCTCTATTCTTTTTAGGTCTTGTAACCGTATCCCAAGCAACCCAATGAATTTTCCCTCCATTATCACTCGCAGCCCATAGAAACCTTTTCATTCTTTGTTCCAGTTTGGTGATGACAATCTTAGGAGCTCTATATAAAGAGAAATAGTACACCGGCAAGCTTTCCATAACGGACTTTATAAGGGTAAGATTGTGACACCCGGCAAATTCTGGTTAACAACGTTGTCTAGATGAAAGTCTACCTTAGCGAGTCACGCGTATATTGCACTTAACTGGGTTAGTTAAGTCGTGTTATGGTTCGGGAACTATCGGTTAGTCTAGAAGATCATTGGATGTTGGTCTAGAGGTTCATTAGATGTCAGTCCTTAACCAAGTGTACAAATGGTGACGATTTGTAGGATCGTCAGGTCATACGGAACATACAAGTCTCGAGTCCCGGGAATTGGTGAATGAGTGTGAATATGTCTATTTGCAAGTGTTATGTGTTTACAATCATTATGTGACTTGTCGGTATGTGAATATGTGTTAACATATGTTAAAACGGGGTTTAACGCGCAAAATACCAGGAACCAGCCCCTATAGGCGATTAGGGGTGGCTAATCGCCTATAGGAGGGGCGATTGGGCAGGGTTATAGGCGATTGGGGGCCAAATGCATGAGGTTTCATGCGATTAGGCCCCAAATGCATGAAGTTACATGCGATTAGGACCCCTAATCGCGTGTAAATGCTGCACAATCGCTAGTTACGGGCTGGACGACTAAAAACGACTATAAATACCATACTTGACCTCCTAAACTTCATAATACAAACCCTAGTCGTCCCATAACCCGCCTCAACACAAACACAACCTCTGGAACGCGATTTTTGATCAAAACACAAGGTTTCAAGCTTAATCCATCATTCTTTCACAAATCTAAGGTTTGGTTTCCATCCATGCAATCTTTATAAACGTTTTTATTCAATCCCTAATGGTCCAGACCTGTTCTAAAACGAAAAAGCTTTCTGAAAATCGTTAATAAGTGTTGTTAATCGGATTCTAACAATCATACATGTGTTATGTGTGTTTATGATTAATATCTAGGGTTTTTATGATTAAAGATGAGTGATTAACATGTTGTTAGGTTAGTTCAGAATAATATTGATGTCATGATTAATGAAATCTGAGTAATTGATTATTAGGGTTATAGTTATGCATGTTAATGTGGTGTTTCATGCTATGTGTATGGTGTTTGGATTACATGGTTGCATGCAGGGCTGATAATACGAGGCTAAACGAAGGATTTTGGTTTAAACATGTTTAGAATAGTTGTTGGGTTGATATTGGATGGTTACACACGTTCTGGATCTGATTTGGAGCGTTAAACGCGCGAAAAACCGGAACAGCAAGGTTACAGGCGATTAGCAACCCTAATCGCCTATGTTAGAGGCGATTAGGAGGCCAATCGCCTATGTTTCATGCGAGTAGGGGCTAATTGCTAGTAGATACATGTCTTATGAGCTAAATGCTAGTAGTTACATGTGGTATAGCCCTAAATGCTAGTAGTTACATGTGGTATAGCTCTAAATGCTAGTAGTTACATGTGGTATAGCCCTAAATGCTAGTAATTACATGTGGTATAGCCCTAATCGCCTATAATAGAGGCGATTAGCCTTCCTAAATGCCAGTTGACCAACCTAAATGCTAGTTGACTTTTCCTAATCGCGTGTACTGCTGCTGTAAGTGTAAATTATCATTCCGAGACCGGATTTGACCTGTAGGAACATGCTAGGAACCCCGTAACATATCTAATAACTTGGTAACATATGTTTGGATGTAATTATGTGATACGTGAGCTATGTGCTATAACTTGTTGTGCGTTAACGTATGTTAAGTGTGATTGCATGATTGTATGTTTGAGAGCGTAAACATAACACGGGGAGTCTCGGGTCACCAATGGGATGTCGAGTCTTGTACTTTGGGTCAGTTAAATAGTCACGGTGTTTTCAAACGAACTTGGTTATGGTCTGGACATCTAGGGACTAATTAACCTGCGGGTTATTAGTCTAAGTGCTTGTAACTATCATAGCTGCTGAGTTATTCGTATTACGAAGTAACGCAACTTAGGGTGAGTTTACGGCCCCTCTTTTAAACTGGTTTCACATTTTCGGGGGAGAAAACATGTGTTAAAACGATTATTTGGTAACTACTGTCATACTATGGGTTTCTATTGTGTACTACACGATCTTTGGAAGTCCCGGGGGGAACCATGAATGTGCGGGTTTGCACAACGGGGAAATGTGAATAGCGCTATTGGGAGTGACCAACCCCGCTCGTCGACTTGGAGGGTCGGCGGGTGCATATTGTCTCAAACAGGAACAACAGGAACAACAGGTTTACTACATCGGGCACATATTTGGTTTACGAGTTAGTAATGGTTTTCCAATCGTGGTAGTAACAAAACATACGCCTAGCTAGCGTACACTGGTTTTCGATTTGTTATAGTATGGACAGGTTGACTTGGTACTTGGATTACAAAACCTGTAAACTCACCAGCATTTTTGTGCTGACGTAAACTTTTACATGTTTTCTCAGGTCGCTAAGGTAGCACTACGGGACTAGGGCGCACGCGTCTGCACGGCGTCTAGTTAGGGTTGCATGGCTTTACAAACGTTGAACATTGGTTTACTATTGAATATTGTTTTGAATAAGCTTCCGCTGTAAACGGGAATTTTAAACATTGTTTTGAAATTGCATTATGTTCATTTTAGACTTGTTTATTGTGATCGTTGGTTTGGATCCTGGTTTGTCATGCGTCTCGCGGTAAAACTCCGCAAGTGGATTTTGAGGGTGTGACAAAGATGACCACCTATAGATAGCATCTTCGCCTTCCACATAGCCAATCTAGAATCGAACACCCCTATGACTTTCTCCCAGTTCTTTCCTTTATGCATGTTGGCCCCCACTTTAACTCCTAATTAATCTAATTAATCAATCTAATTATAACACTAAATACGAATTTGTCATCCATTTAATCTCATCTTTTGATTAATTTAATCTAATAGACACAATCATTTCTTACACTTATGATAAAACACCCCCTTTGTATAAGAACCTCACTTATATAAGGAGAGACGTGAGAGGAAAAGAAATCACTTTTTCATAATTTTTTTTTCTAAAAGACTAAACCTACCCTCTATTATTTGATTTTATAGTAATTATTACATGATATTGAGGATTTTGTTTTTAAACTTTGTTTAGAATGGGTGAACTTTATAAAAGTGTCATCAACTTTAGTTGGGTTATGTTCATTGGTAGAAATATTTATGACTTATTTATCTTATCACGTAAAGTAACACTTTAAATCAAATGCCAATAAAGGAAAAAGAAGTCAATATTTGTTTTTATATTAAAATGACGAAAACATCACAATATTAACTTGTTTCATTTTACTATATGGTGGGTCTTGCGGGACTGAGCACCTGGCATACCGCATATGCGGTGTATATACGATAAGAAAGAAAGCATATTCCGTTTGAAAGTGTTTAGGTTAAAGGCATCATTCTTTGAATCTAACTATATCAAAAAGAAACTAGCAGGATCTCACGCTTTACGACAGAGGATCCCACGCTTTACGACAGGGTTTCACTGTGTTTGGTTAATTATGTTGACTTACAGATTTTCTGTCGATGAGGACTTTTACCATCCTATAAAAATCTTGAAACAAAAGTATAATGTGTATTTGCATATAAGGAAATGAATAATCTTTTGGAGATTATTCTGTGGTTGTATTGTTAAAGAGGATTGTAGAAATGATGAAGAAATGCAACAAAGGTAGGAGGAAAAAGCTCTGTTTTGAATATTGTGCTATTCAGATGTATTTTTTTAACATTTATATTTTCTTTAAATTAATTCCTTCGCAACGTCTTGTTCCGTACAACGAACTTTTTATAATATATTTTCTATAAATGTTTCCTTTCTTAAACCATATTTTGTTACAATAATCAAGCTTGTGTTATTTTGTAAATAATCTTTGAATTTATTATTTAGATATATCATTTTATGTAGGTGTGCAAGTATAGAAAACACTGCAGAAGTTGGTTTTATTCGGTTTTTACCATTAACTATAACCATAACCATAACTATAACCAAATTTCGGTTATGGTTACTCGGTTATGGTCATTTCGGTTATTAACCCAAAAATAAATTATAACTATCTTTTGGCTAAAGTATAAACCTAAAAGCCAATTGTTCTTAAAAAACCGGGACCTACAAGATCATTTGGTTAATAACATACTTGTATTATAGTAAAAAAAAAATACCTCTACATAGTTAATGTAAAACATAAATCTATTATATAAACTTAACATTACAAGTTCGGTTCGGTTATATTGGTTAACCAAAGTTTCATAACCATAACCATAACCGCTCGGTCGGTTTAAGAAATTTCATAACCATAACAATTGGTTATTTTAGTTATCGGTTAAAATTGGTTCGGTTATATTGGTTATGGTTCGGTTTTCAGTTATAGTGGTTAATTTGCTCACCCCTAGGCTCCAACATGATGAAATACAAAAGTGCAGGATTACAAGGTTTATTTTAATTTTTTTTTATTCTAGTTTGTTTTTATAATTTATCTTCTTTTGTAGTGGTTGCACAATTTTGTGGGTAGGAAAGTTATAGTTGTGATTTACCTTGCAAGGGAACAAGATGCCCGTTACTATGGAATGTTGAAGAAAATGTACCTGGTCACAAAGAGGCGAGAAAAAGAACACACTATGGGCGGCGATTGTGGATGACGTCGGAGAGCAGAGGCGTAATGGTGACGGTGATGGCTGTGACCCCGTCTCTGGTTCAACAAGCAGCGTTGAAGGATTTGTAACCGGAGAGAAATAAGCGATATAGTGTGTAGTAAATTATTTGTGAGGTTGGGTGATGATAATTAGAAAATGATGGTGGCTTGGATTGATAATAGTTATAAATTAAAGATCGTCGTGATTATGAATTGATGCTAGAAATTGATTATATGCTCTTTCCACTTTGGCATTTATGTTGCTTCTCAAGCTTAGTTTAGGTTAGTTTGAGGATTAATTATTGTTAGTATTCAAGATTACTTTAATGATTCATTATTGTTAGTTTTAATTTTTCATTTTTTCTAGCTAACTAAATGAAATTACAATGTTGCCCACTTAAATGAATATCAATTGACAATTTTACCCATCCAGCACCCATTATATAGTATAAGTATAGATAAGTATAGATATAGATAGTAGCAGTAAAAAATTTATAAATCGTGGTGCATTAATAAAGTCTTTTTGATAAATCTCAACTCCAATTAACAGCATTCAACGTGTCTTTTTTTCAACTGTTTTTTTTTAAATTTCAACTAGGGTCCTAGTAAGCCCATGTTTTGCGGCGGGTAGTGATTTTTCTGTATTCCCTTACGTGACGTGTTGCTAATTCTATGGGCATTGTCCCGGGAAAGCTACTTGTCACACCCCGACAACGCATAGTGGAAGACAAATCATAAGGTAACGGAAGTTGTTACTATAACAGTTTAGCAATCACACAATAGTTACGTATGAATATCTTGCTACAATCCTCTAGTCAAACATATTTAGTTTGTTACACCCTCAAATTCCACTTGCGGGTTTTTACCCCGAGGCGCGTCACATACTAGGATCCAAGTCAACGGTCACAATAAACGACAACTATATGATATGAAAACAACATGACAAAAGTAAACCAAACAATTTAAGAGTTAGACAACAAAATACAACGGAAGCAGTCATAAAAGTTACAACCCAAAACATGTTCAAAAGATGAAACTCAAACCATCATGAATTAATGTTTGTAAAATAGTTCAAAGATAATGTTTATGCAGCGGAAATGTAATAACAGGATTTTGTGCGACTCCGTGCATCCTAGCCATGTGCGACTACCTTAACGACCTGAGAAAACATGCTATGTTAGTCAACGCATACAGTGGTGCTGAGTCACAGAGTTAAAGTTCGTAAAAGTAAGTAAATGTTTGTAAACCGGACCCAACAATCCTTACATCTATACCTGATGCTAGCTAGACATCGTTACACGATACTAAAACGTTATGAACCATTGCTGAACATTAGTAATGCCTTTAATGCCCGCCACCGGAAATCACCCGGTGTCTTAAGTTAGATAGTAAAAATATGCACCCGTCCGACCTCCAGTCGACCAGAGTGGGGCTTGTCAGGCCCAATAGATCTATTCATAATTTCTCCACTATGTATCCACCACATATTCATGGTTCAAAAGTTAGACAGGACTTAAATGGTGTAATGTCGCTTAGTACCCATGTGATATAATGTAATACTGTGGTCTAAAGATAGTAAAGTTTGTACCGCATGTTTCTCCCCTGAAGTGAAAACAGTAAAAGTGGGGTTGTCACACTCACCTTAAGTTGCGTTCTTCACGTAAATAAAGTACCAGGCTTGTTATGGTAGTTCGACTACTGGAAACCTACCTTAGATAGCCTATTAATGTTTACCGAGGATATGTTTGTAAAATAACCCTTAGTGTTCAAGACCTTGACTTTAAATGTTTGTGAAAGCGTTTAACGTTCTACACGACCACAAAAGACAAGACAAGACTCGACATCCCGTTGGTGACCTGATATCCCCGTGTTAGCCAAATACAAGTAAACAAGTATGCATGTGTATATACGCACCTGATACGAATAACAGTTCATAAGTTCATGCATATAGTTCACATAATGCACGTATACGTCATAACACGTGTTACGAGGTTTCCTAGACATGCCACGGGTTTTACATTATGTTCCTAGGTGTCCAAACATTTTAGGGGGTTCCAAAATGCATTTCCGGCATCAAAACACACGACTAGCATCAAAAACAGGCGACTAGCTAGGCTAGTCGCCCCAGGGTACACGACTAGCTTAGCTAGTCGCCCCCTGCAGGCTGTTGGCTATTTTTGCACGTGAAACCCTCCAAATCAAATCCGAAACATGTAGAAACACCCAAAATCAATCCACAATCATCAAACAACCCAACCCCATCAAAAATCCCCATTTCATCATTCGTTTAACACGCTAATTATAAGTATTTCCCAAAATGGAATAATATTATGGAAACATCACATCATTGCATGAAAACTTTACTCTAAATGGCAAATAATCATATTTCATCATACAAACACATTACAATTAATATCAAGTTGTTGTTACATCATTCTAGCATAAACCCTAACATGTTTCATGTAACACCCCAACCGATGGCGGAAACATCGGGATGTCACGTATTGATGATTGTTTCAGTAGCACATTGTAACATCGCGTGATTTTTAATTTTCTTGAATTTTAAATTCTATATTTAACAAATTCCAAGTTCGCCTTTACTCGCTTCTGTTATGTTACTCCTACCAATTCATGACGAGTCGTCATTATAATTTATCCTAACCAATTTGTGCGTCATAACAAGAAACTATTTTAGTTAAGATCTTAATATATATTTATTTTTTTTAATAAAACATATATATCATTTTTATATATAACACTTTTAGATTAAAGAAAGAAAACAAAAAACAAAAAAGAAACGTGCCTTTGATTTTCATCACCATAAAATATTAACATACATACCATTCATACCATCCAACTTGTCGTTGGTTTTTTTTTATCTTTTGTCACGACAACAGCCTAGCACCAATATTTCCATCCCTTCAACAATTAAACTTCTAACCACTACCTAAACTCCTCCTAACCACCCTAATTAATGCATTTAATACCCAACCAACTCAACCCACTTATGAATACCACTCCTCTCCACCCCTTAATCCTTTGCTCATCTCTAAAACTCTCTCAAAGACTCTCTAGTCTTCAAGTTTTCAAGCCAAACTTCCAAGTTTCTATCTTACTAGTTTATTATTAATCTTTGGAAGGTTTGTGGTTACACCCTACCTTACTAACTCTCTTGACCCTTCTTGTGCTACGGATTTATCCACACTAGAAAAGGGAAATCCCGTGTCCAAAACCCACGTTTATTCCATAAGCGAAATGGTTATGACATGAACCTATCAAATGGATTCACATTCCTAACTTTATACCATCCAAATCATCTATGATGGTTTTGTGCTTGGTCTAACTTAATCTCATGACCATCCGGATTGCCCTAAAGGCAATTTGTGCTTGGTTTGCCTAAAAGGCTTGCATGACTCTCGTGAATCTATAACCTAAACTCGAACCTAAGACCCTTTATTCTTTAATTCTAGATAACCAAGGCTAAAGCTAAACCTTCCAAGACTTACCTTTTTGGAACTCTATCAAACGCATCCAAAGGTGAGTTCATACTTGTCCCCCCTTTATCCTTTATTCTTTGGGGCCCAACATGTATCACTATCAAAACTCAAACGATTTTAAACTCTACAATCTATTATGCTTAGTCTAAAGTCTATCATATTCTAAATTCTATCATGCGCAATCTAAAGTCTATTATATGCTTGTACGCTATGCTATGTAGAATTATTTACTCTAACATACAAATGTTCATATAGTTGACAACCCACCTTGCATGTATAGCGCTATAGGATTGGCTATCCGCCCCCTACATGGGTCATGTTTAGCAAAATTCTTCGTGGCTAGTCGCGGTTTGTATGGTTCTCTTGCATATGCCTATAAGCAAAACTTTATTATACTATGTATGTATGTCAAAACTAGTATGCTCACCAATGCTTTATGTGTTGACGGATATTTTATACATGTTGCAGGAATTATTTATTGCAGGACATTCAAGAAAACAACTTAGGATTGGACATAGAAACTCACTCTAGTTCAAGTTATCATATTCTTGTTGTTGTATTTTTCGTTATTTGAACTACTTATATTTCTATTTTTAGACAATAAATGAAATTTTATCTTTAAATTATATTGTCACCAATTCTAGTGTCCTGAAGTCTTTGAACAATCTACCACAAGTCTCGCCCTGATGTATTCCGCCATCGGTTGGGGTGTGACACACATGGTATATATTGAAATTTTAAATAATTTATTGATAACATAAATATCCAAATGAAAAGATGTCTAAAAATCCCAAAATACATAACATCAAATAAAACAAATAACTTCAAATAACTTCATAGAATCCATCACGCATACTCTAAGCCTCAGCTTCATTGTTACCTGAAACATGTTAATTTTGAAAATATTTTTGGGTCAACAAAAGTTGGTGAGAATTACATAGGTTTTGATAATTGAATAAAACTTGTACAATTCAAGTGTCATGGCAAGTCTAGTCCATATGTGAAAACATACTATCAGGTAAATCGAGTGCATAATCAAACCTTGTGACTAGAATATTGTGGTCCATCCCATACGCTCATGGTTCACTCGATTATGTTATGAATTCGATAACAATCACCCACGCTACCTATGTAGGATGTACACGTATCCGGGTGGGATTGTCAGTCCAATAGATCTATCATTGTATACCGTCGGCTGATCAATGTTAATGATTATGCCAGAATATTGTGCTTACCCTAGTCATGTTTAAGACATAATGCCACATAGAATAACACATAGACACTTTATGATTGAATTGTAGATAGAATGTTGTAACATGTTTCACCCCAAAATAGTGAAATAGAAAAAGGGGCTATGTAAAACTCACATTAGCGTTAAAATGGAGACCCTTGTTATATAAGTAAATGTGGCTCGTGTGTATCCAAATATCACCCTATTTCAAGGTAATAAATAAGTGTTGGGGAAAACTTAATAAGTCTAAGTTTTCTAGTCTAAAATGTGCTAGGGTTCCTAATTTGGGAATTTATTTGATTTATGATTAAATTTGAATAAATAAAGAAATAATTAATGAAAATGTTTTCTGACCAATATTATCTAAAAGTAATTGAATTATATTGTAATAAATGTAAAAATAATTTTAATAAAATTATTTTCTTAATTAATGAGTATTTATATATTAATAATTATTTGACAAAATATAGACTTAATATTTAAAAATTATAAATTTCGAATCAAAAATTTATATTTCTAATCTAAATGATTAATAATAATTTATGTGAAATTTTGATGCAAAAATAATGAAAAACAAATTTATTATGATTTATTTATGATTAAAAGAGCAACAATCGATTAAAAATATTAATAAATGATTTTTCAGAAATAAAAACCATTTCTGGAATGTTTATTGTTTTATAATTTTAGGATAATTTTTGTGGAATTTTATAAAATCGTTTTGATATTTTTATTGAATTTTATAATTATAATAGAATAAACTTGTAATATTTATTATATATAATAAATAAAAGATTTTTGAAAAACTAAAAATTGTATGATAAACTTTTCTATTTGAACATCATAAAATAATTTTTGTAGAATTTATAAAGCAATTTTAGTATTTTAAAACTATTTTTAAAAGTAATAATAAATATATAAGTATAAAAAGTTTAAAAAAAAGATTTGCATATGCTAGGGATCGAACCCAGGCCACTGGCCGGTTCGATGTTTATATCACAAGCCTAGACCATCTGGTCTAGACCCTAAGAACGATTTATCTTGGTTTGAAATAATTATATAGGTTTTCTGTTTAACAAATATATTGTTTTTAATCAAAGAAAAGAAAAAAGGGTAGGACGGGGGTCGAACCCAGGCCTGCGGCCGGTTCCCCACGTCTTAGACACAAGGTGGGTACCAACTGATCTGTGGATCAGTTGGTGTTAGGTTTCTTTTCGTTTAATATATATAACTAAGTCTACACATTGTTTATCCCCAATTATAATCGCATGAACCCTAGGATTTTTAATAATCAAAACGAACGAGCAATAACCCGATTATTCATGGGGTTATTGCTGTCCTATGGCCGATTAACTAAACCAAACAAAAAAATTAGACTTACAAACTGTTTTCGATGATGAATTTGCCCGGTCAACCGTATAGTCAAACGCGAACAATTGGAGATTAAAATGAGATTTTTAGAAGAAATTGATAGTGGGGATAGAGTTATCGGCGATTTGTGACTGAGATTGAGGGCTCAATTTATAGTGTAACATACCTATGACTCGATTTGGAAGGTTTGACTCGTGGTTAATTATAATACGCGTAATTGCTCGATTTTGGTAAGTTTTGATTGCTAATAAGCGTGTATGATACGCGAATTGGTCAATCAATCAACAATGTTTACCATAACAGGATTAGAAACGCGGATTGGTGCTAAGATTGGAAGGATTTGGGTCGCAGTTGACTTTCCCATAAGTCAACTGCACTATTAATCATGTTATAAATATTTATACATCTGAGTTAAATACCAAGACAAAGCAGTAGACCAGCTGGTTATGTTATGTGTGTGATTCGGACGGGTTTGGGACGCGGGTTCGAGTCCCGGCCCAAACATCTAATTTTTTTACAATTATTACACCACTATGTAAATAATATATGGTTATAGTATGGTATTAGGAGTCCAAACGTGTCACAAAATATTTTTTTTTAAAAGGTACGATAATGATAAAAATGCGACGTTTTATTAATAAATGTCACGAAGGTACATAGAAATAAATACGAAACGTTACAGTCTCCCCTACTTTTAGGAACTTCGTCCCGAAGTTGGAGTGGGAGAGTATGGTGGAAAAAGGTGTGGGTACTTAGACTTCATCTGGTCCTTGCGTTCCCAAGTGAACTCTAGACCTCGTTTAGATTCCCAACGAACCTTAACGATCGGAATGCGACTGCGCTTGAGTTTCTTGACTCCAGTATCCACGATCTCAACAGGTTTCTCGACAATGTGCATAGTTTCATCGATTTGCACATCTTCAAGAGGGACATGGAGGTTCTCATCTGCTAAGCATTTCTTGAGATTCGAGACGTGAAAAGTTGGGTGAACATTGTTTAACTCGGGTGGAAGATCAAGTTTGTAAGCCACTTTTCCAATCCTGTCAAGCACTTTGAATGGGCCTACGTATCGAGGAGCTAGTTTTCCCTTTCTACCGAAGCGAATTACTCCCTTCCAAGGAGATACCTTAAGAAGTACAAGGTCCCCGACTTGAAATTCCAAGGGCTTTCGACGTTTATCAGCATAGCTCTTCTGTCGACTTCTAGCCTTGAGAAGATTATCCTGAATGAGTTGGATTTTATTTGTGGTTTCCTGGATCACTTCAGGTCCAGTGATCTAGGCTTCACCAACCTCAGTCCAACAGACAGGTGAACGACACTTACGACCATAGAGTGCCTCGAAAGGAGCCATGTTAATGCTGGCATTATAACTGTTGTTGTATGAAAATTCAACCAAGGGAAGATGAGAATCCCATGTGCCACCAAAATCAATGACACATGCCCTGAGCATATCCTCAAGTGTCTGGATGGTCCGTTCGGTCTAGGGGTGTACAAAAAGCTCGCGGCTCGAGGCTTGCTCGAAACTCGCTCAAAAAAATCTCGAAAAAAGCTCGAATCAAAGAGTCTCGCTTTGTTTTCGAGCCGAGCCGAGCTGGCTCGTTTTGTAATCGAGCCGAGCTCGAGCCAGGGTGTTCAGCTCGTGGCTCGGCTCATGGCTCGACTCATGGCTCGACATATGGCTCGACTCAGGCTTGTGTATGTGTAATTAATATATAGATGAAACTAATATATTTTGGCTCAAAACCTAATTCTAAAATTCAAAATTTGAAAATCCCGCTCATACTACCTATCTACCCCATCTTTTCATAATAAATAAACCATAACTTAGAAAAGAAAAAAAAATATACATGATTATGTGTAATTTTATTGTTTTTTATTTAATAAATATTTGTAAAAAAATAAAAAAATAATAAAAAAATATAACGAGCTGGCTCGAGCCAGCTCGTGCTCGGCTCGAACATTTACGAGCCGAGCCGAGCTGGCTCGGTTTAAGTTCGAGCTCGAGCTCGAGCTGGGCCTGGCTCGACTCGACTCAGCTCGTGTATAGCCCTAGTTCGGTCTGACCATCTGTTTGAGGGTGATAAGCAGTACTCAGGTTTAGCTTGGTACCCAAAGCGTCTTGTGAAGAATCCCAAAAGTGAGAGGTGAAACGACCATCACGATCAGAGATAATGTCCAAAGGTATACCATGGCGACATACAATTTCACTCACGTACATCTTCGCCAACCTTTCCACAGAATATTTCTCACGAATTGGTAAGAAATGAGCTGACTTAGTTAAACGGTCAACGATTACCCAAATGCTGTCAAAACCTTTGGGTGTACGAGGGAGTTTAGTGATGAAGTCCATTGCTATGCTCTCCCATTTCCACACAGGAATTTCTGGTTGTTCAAGCATACCAGATGGTCGTTAATGTTCAGCCTTGACCTTTGAACAAGTAAGGCATTTTGCAACGAAAAGAGCGATATCTTTCTTCATACCAGGCCACCAATACGAATAACGAAGATCTTGGTACATCTTGTCAGCTCCAGGATGAATAGAATAACGAGACTTATGAGCCTCGTTCATAAGGAAAGTACGAAGATCATCACGGTCAGGAATCCAAAGTCGATTGAGAAAATAAAGTAGACCATCAGGTTTGGTTTCAAGTTGAGTCTCAGCACCACAAGACATTTCCTCGTACATGTTACCTTGGGTGACTGAAGTATGTTGATCCTGGAGGATACGATCCTGAAGATCAGTACGAACTCTCGCGCAATGAAGTTTGATGCGCTCTTTACGACTGAGTGCGTCAGCCACAACATTCGCTTTGCCAGGATGGTAGCGAATCTCGCAATCATAGTCGTTAAGTAACTCAACCCAACGTTGTTGCCTCATGTTAAGATTTTTTCTGGTCGAAGACATGTTGGAGACTTTTGTGGTTCGTGAAAAACCACACATTTGGTTCCATAAAGATAGTGTCTCCAAATCTTAAGAGCAAAGACGACTGCGCCCAATTCAAGATCATGGGTGGTATAATTCTTTTCGTGGGTCTTGAGCTGTCTAGACACATAAGCAATAACCTTGCCTCGTTGCATGAGAACACACCCAAGACCTTGGTTTGATGCATCACAATAGACCACGAAATCATCATTACCATCAGGTAGAGACAGAATAGGAGCTTCACAAAGTTTCAGCTTAAGAGTCTCAAATGCTTCCTCTTGTTTTGGTCCCCACTCATAAGGTTTACCCTTGTGAGTTAAGGCAGTGAGAGGAACAACGATCTTGGAGAAGTTGGCAATGAATAGACGATAATAACCGGCTAAACCAAGGAAGGAACGGACTTCAGTTGGAGTTTTAGGAACACTCCAATCTTTGACAGCTTCGATCTTCGCAGGATCAACATGAATTCCGTTCTCATTGATGACGTGTCCTAAAAATTGAACTTCCTTAAGCCAAAATTCACATTTCGAGAACTTGGCATACAGTTGTTCTTTCTTTAGGAGACCCAAGATTGAGTGAAGATGTTGTTCGCGATTGAATTTTGATTTTGAGTAAATCAAAATGTCGTTAATGAAGACGATCACGAATTTGTCAAGGTAGGGTCTACAAACCCGATTCATTAGATCCATAAACACTGCGGGAGCGTTGGTCAATCCAAACGGCATGACCATGAATTCGTAATGACCATAACGTGTACAAAAGGCTGTCTTGTGTGAGCGTTGAATTTTATCTAAAACAGGATTACACGATCATACAAGTCACAAATCTAGGTGCGGAAACCCTAGATCTGAACAAATTGATAAGATACAAATCACGACACAATCAAGATCATTTTCAATATCATTTTCATAGATTAACTTTCAATCAATAAGCATTTACAACTGTTTATGTTAATCTAGAATCACACAGATAATCTCTCAAAAACACTCCTAAACCTGATCTGAACCTGGACACAAATGACAACTCTCTTACATAATCAAAAACTCAAAAACTATATATAGGCTCTGCACATTCGCCCCTTACAGATGGTCGAATGTGAGCATTTTCCACATTCGCCCACTGCAAGTGGTCGAATGTGTTCTTCAGTACATTTCCATTCTTCATTCGCCCAGTCCATATCTTCCTTCGCCCAGTTCTGTTCACCTTCGCCCACATTATACTACATTCGCCCCATATCAAAACACCTTCGGCTATCCACTAACATATGTTAATTATGTATATCCAATCCTTAGTCGCAAAACGCATCAACAAACTCCCCCTCGACTATTGATTGGATAGTTTTCTTTGATAGTCCATCGTCTTGTTCATCAGTTTGATTCTGAGCTGCTTCTTCTGCTCAGAAGTCATTGGCGGCTCGAATGTTTTCTTCACAGGCTTTGACACATTGGCGATCTTCACATTCTTGCCAAGTTTACCCTCCAAGTTGCTTCCTGCATTTATATCGTATGCAAAACAAACTCCCACAACTTGAGTATACTTTCTCGCTTGAGCAAAGTCGTTGGGTTCATAGTATATCGGATTGTAGAACAACATGATGATGTCTTCGAATGTGCAATTTATCAGCCACATAGGATCAAATACATGTACATGCTTGTATTTATCCTTTCCATCCCTCAACACAATCACTGCTTCTGCCTTCCTCCAATCGTAATACCAGAATATGAAATCAGCACTAAAATGCTGTGGCATTGGCATCAATGGTATCTTTCTCATCACATTTGGTGCTTTGTAGATTAAAGTCACACGCTTCATATTGGTTTGAGGATCAATATCCCTATGAACTTTTCTACGGGATATTGAGGCTTAAACCTGTTCCATCTTGTGCGACTCTCCCAAACCAATTTGTCTGCGCACCAACCGACATGCGATCCATTTACCTCGGCACCTGACATTGGGAATCTGCATAAGTCTCTCACCGCCCAGTACGGTAGAGTAAGCAAATCACAGAATCTGTTGAAATACAGAATTCCGGTTTCCCATTTCGCAGCAATACACTTCAGTCTGCCCAGATAAGTCCACCCAAGAGCTCTGCCTTTGAACTTGGCATTATGAAAACGATAAAAGTTACCTTGAGCTTCAGGTTTAGGTCGGTTCTCATCCATCTCCTTCAACTTCTTCAGATAATTCTTCAACTCATCAGACTGGTTAGAAGAATCTTTCTTTTCATTACCAAACACCTTCTCAACAAACTCTTCGCTTCTTTTCTTTGCTTTTGTTTCGCTGACTTATTTGGTATCTCTGTGAAGTCAGGAAATACTTCATTCTCATCTTCTTTTCTGAAATACTGGGGAAACTCTTCATGAGTAATATCTTCTATTTCAACCTCATTGTTCTCTGGAGTCTGCACATCATCTGAATGACTTCCCATATCCTTTTCAGGAATATCAGGAATCGATTCATCCATCATAAACTCCTCAAACGTCTTCCCTACCCTCTGTGCGAGACCATCTAAAATTTCTTTCGCCACAGATGCAGGTAGTTCCCCTTCTTCAAGATCTGGATCTTCATATTCCAGCTCATATCTCAAATCATCAGTCTGGAATATTTCAGCGAAGCATCCTGTGAACTCAATGGTCCACTCTCTCTTCTCCAACATATTCTTGTATATCTGTTTAGCATCATCAGACAAAGATCTCACCTTTTCGTTCCAGAAGATACTTTCATCCGAATCTACATTCCCTCCTTTCTTCTTGGAACTCGATTCTCCAGTATCTTTCTTCTTCTGCGGTGTTCTCTTCTCATAACTATACTTAGAAGTATCATCTCCTCCTTCATGATCACTTCCACTGCTAAACTCATCACCTTTCTTTTTCCCTGTACCTTCAGCATCATCATCATCATTGTTGTCATCATCATCATCATTATCATCATCACTTTTATCCGATCCATCATCATCCTCATCATCATCATCTTCTTTCTCAGAATCAGAATACTCATAATCAACTTTCTGTTCATCTTCTTCTTCATCTTCTTCACCCTCTTTCAACTGGGGTGCTCTGCTATACAGCTCTTCAATCAAACCACAAAGACGTTTGTTTTCCTTCTTTAATTCTTTGTTGTCAGCCTTGATCAGTTTGATCTTGTTCTTGTTTCTATCACATCTCCTCTCAAGCTTTTCATTCTTAGCTTCCAACATCTGAATCTTATCATTTATCTCATCCTGATTCGATTTTGAAGCAACTACAATTTGGAGCATCTTCTCCTCATTCTGCTTGAACTTAGTAATCTCAGCTTGTTGAGCAATCAACATCTTCATCATGTCCTCCATCTTCTTATTGACTTGTTTCATAACATCATCATCAACAGTCACTTTCTTTGACTTTGATCTGGAGGGCTCAACTTCAACAGCTTTCTCCTTTTGAGGCTTCCTAAACATATCGAGCACTTTATCCATATCGATATTGAACTGATCGATTGGTAAAGTCTCTGCCTCTTTCCCTTTCTTCTGCTTCTTGGCAACTGGTGAAGATAGCTTAGAAGGTGTTCCAGCATCAGGTAATCTTTTTCCTTTCAACAACTGAGCCAATTCTTTTCTCTCAGTTCTTTCACACTAGACTTCTTTGCCATAGTCTTTTGTTTCTTTGTCTTCTTTGGCAAATTCACAACTACTGTATCTCCAACACTCAGTTCAGCTAGATCAACTCCTAAACCTTCATCTTCAACTGATTTCCTTCTTCTCTCAGACTCTTCAATCGACTGATTCAAGGATTCAGACTCACCAACCATAGTGGCCTTACGTTTGGTGGTCCTCACGTTCTCGTCATCAGAATCCCACTGTTCATCAACCTCAGTCTCTTCCGAATCTACAGACTCTTCATCCACCAAACCCGATCCTTTCTTCGCCGTCGATTTCTTTCTAGCAGCCTGTTGCTTAGTGCTTCCCTGATCAATAGCCTTTCCCTTGCCCTTCCCTTTGGCTCCAGGATTGACTACTTGACGCTTCCGCTTAGTGCTTGAATCAACATACACTAAGGGATCATCATTGTCTGAGTCACTATCATCATGTCTTGCTTTGTTCTTGCCAGGATCAGTGTAATCCGGACGAGCCAAAGCTCCAAACAATCTCCTGTTAGGTGGCTTCTCACTGTCAGCTACACCTTTGTAACCTTTCATCCTCATCAAGGTTCTAATATTCATGTGATCTTGGCCTAGAATCATTGTCGGATCCTTCTTCAGCATTGGATACTTATAGTCAAAGATCATCATTAGAAACCTCGGATACAACATAAACTTCTTAAACTTTATACCCTTCAGCATCTCCAGCATGTGGTCAAGAATCATCCCAGACACATTAAATGGTTTGTTGAGTGTCAACGCAACCATTAATGAACTCAAACTCCTTCTCATCACGTCATAACC
Source organism: Ambrosia x helenae (assembly GCA_030844895.1). Lineage (NCBI taxonomy): Eukaryota > Viridiplantae > Streptophyta > Magnoliopsida > Asterales > Asteraceae > Ambrosia > Ambrosia x helenae. The sequence goes on from CM061230.1 coordinate 108,977,554, forward strand.
ACCACTCACACAACCAAAGACATGAATCAGAACATGTGCAAAGTACTTGTACTGCACTCCCAGCTTCCCTTTATACATTGATCCGTCAGTGATTGGACCTTTGTATTTCATCCTTAAGAAGCACGCCTTCTGTTCTGTCCAAGATAACTCCCTGGGATCCTCACTATCTTCGAACTTAATCTGTAATGCCTCCCGAATGTCAGCTTCAGTCAAGAACATCTCCATCTCCTGAATCTTGCTCTTGATGATCGTCTGATTCTCCCAGTAGTCATACTTAGCGTTCTGGTAAAAATCTTCAATTATGTCTTTGTAAATGATGGTTGGTGTGGCTAGAGCATGTACAATCCTGCTCCTCTTCAGAAAATCAATAATCCCTGTAAACTCCGTGTTCTTCTCAACGTCTCCTAGATACGCGCAACAGTTGTGCGATCGTTCGAAAGGCCAACTGCTCGGAGTAGATGTTTCAGCTACGGGGACTGGATCTTGAACTGTGATCTCTGCTGGAGTCTCAACATTCACTGCTGGTGATTCAATATTCTCGGGTTGTTCAGCCATCTGCACATGAAAATCAATAAAACGCGTCAAAACACAAAAACGACAAATTATAAAAATTTTGGTCAAATGTACTTGCACATTCGCCCATTTTAGAGTGGCCGAATGTGAGTAAAAATGGTCGAATGAGAAAATATATGGACGAAAGTGAAAAATTTTTGATTAAAATCACATTCGTCCGTTTTTGTGTTCATTCGCCCAAACATTTTCACCTTCGCCCGGTTTTTGAACCGAAGGTGGAACCTGTTTTTCCCCAAAATTTGAAAAATTGCCATTGTTGATTTTAACATGTATTTTTGATTCTAATGTATACTAACATGTCCGACTAACACTCGTTTATAACCAATTTTATCAAATAATCAGTTTTCATTGGTTTTTAAGTGGAATTAGGGTTCGTCTGTGTTCAATCGATCAAACTAGCATCTAAACATGTTATAATCCTAATTCCTTCTACACTCTCCCCCTAAAACCTATGAAAAATGATCGGCTATCAAAAACAAACATCAAACATCATCAAAAATCCCAAACTTGAAACCCTAGGTCGTTTTCATAAAACGATCAATACTGATCTGTTTTGATGTCCATTACCTGCAACAGTAGTCTTAAAATGATCAGAAATATCAAGGGAACAAATCACTGAATCGTAGAAAAACACAAGCAACAAGGTCTGGTACTGATGAAATTTTGAAAAAAATTTTGAATGAGAAGTTCGAAGGTGAAAATGGTATTTATAGAAGTCCACTTTCGACCGGTTGAAGTGGACGAATGTGGGTTAAATCCACATTCGCCCCAATTTAATGACACGAATGTAGAAGCAGGCCACCTTCGCCCCTTTTGAAGACCCGAAGGTGAAACCTTAAACCCGGAAGTGGAATTTTCACCCGGAAGTGAAAATAACCACCTTCGCCCAAAACAAAAACGGTCGAACTTGAAGATTTTTCCACATTCGACCCAATTAAGGGGCGAATGTGAAATGGAAAAATCTGAAAATTTCGCCAAATCACGAATTCGAATCCCGTTCAACATTTTTCAATCCGTTAAACTTCCAAAACTCAAATTTTCACATTTTGAATGTTACAAAGACCAGATGGTGTTATCAAATCTCAGAAATTGACCATCAAGCATCCCCGGATATCAAAAATAAAGCAGAAATGCAAATCTTTTGGATTTTCTGAAATTTATATCAAAACACACCTAAAATCTTTTTGGATTTTGTAACTTTTTGACAATAAAAGTAAAATGCAACAAAGTAAAATGCATCAAAGTAAATGAAAACAGTAAACATTTTGTGATTTCCGGTAAGAGGATCATATCAGTTTTCTGAGAAATCTGAACACAGCGTTGATCTGGTTCAATATTATCATTAGAAACAATATGTGACACGGCAATTGCTGATATTGTTGTCCACATAAGCTCACATGCAGACAATTACGCAATGCTTTAAAATGATACGAATTAGATGTATTAGACTAACACATTGTGGTTCCCACACACACGACATACTCCCGTATCAAGAAGTAATTTGCACAAAGACTCATTGTAAAGCGTGATTATGCTTTCGTCGTCTGTAATTGTACAAGATATAATGCATAGAGGTATACAGGTCAGCAAATTAATGCAGCAAAGTAACATATGCACCATACCAGGTTGAGGACTGATATTAATCATGATTTGCATCAATGATCAATACGATATTATAGATAATCTTTGATCATCATATAACATGGAAAGTTCCTCAATTCGGTAACTTTAGGTTTTGGCATAAAGCTCTTTTATAAAGACATCCTGTCTGATCTAGGTCCGTAATGACTTACAGCAGAAGATCAGATAGGCTATCCCCAGACAACTAATAACATAACGACCCTAAACCTCCGAGTTTTGTACAAACACCCTATCAAACGAAATTACGGTACTAAGACCATATGCCCATGAGGTGTTCATCCACAAACGCGTAGTTTGTTATGTTTGTATCACTAATGCACGCAATATATAGTCTACGAAGCCTATCAGCATATCACACGTAATCAACATACGTCTCATTAAAACTATACAATTCTTTAGCCTGTGTCAGATCCCCACTGATGTACTATCATTTCCTCTTTTTATCCAGGAAATCATTTTGGGTTTTTCTAATTTTTAGGTATTTTGAAAATTTTTCAATGTTTTTGGTTTTTCTGATAAAATGACTCCCCCTAAAATAAAGAACATATTTTTGGGTTTTTAATTTTTCTGAAAAACAAAAAAAAACAAAATTTGAAAGAAACAATCCACTTGAAAGCATCAACTTCTTTGAGGATTAAACAACCCCCTCGAAAGCATCAACTTCTTTGAGGATTATGATAGTAAAGAGAAATTCCCAATTAGCAAAGAGAAATTCCCAATTAGCAAAAATTTAAAACTAAAACTAAAACGAAAAATGATAAACCGAGGAGCCGATTAGTCCTGTTTTTCCTTTATATTGTTTACTTTCAAAAGATATTCAAAGCGGGATCTGTCAAAAGCTTTTGTAAACAAATCTGCACGTTGGTAGTCAGTATGGATTTTGACCATGTCAATCAATTCCTTAGCATAACAATCACGGATAAAATGATATTTAATCCGGATATGTTTAGCTTTAGAATGATTTTCAGTATTTTTAGTTAATGCAATTGCGGCTTCGTTGTCACAGTGTATAGGGGTTTTAAGAAACTGCAAACCGTAATCGACCATCTGTTGTTGGATCCAGAGCACTTGCGAACAGCAACTCGAGGCTGAAATGTACTCGGCTTCACATGTAGACAGTGCGACGGAAGTCTGTTTCTTGCATTGCCAGGTAATTAACCTGCTCCCTAAAAACTGGCAACCGGCTGTTGTTGATTTGCTGTCTTTGTCACAGCCGCCCCAATCTGCATCACTAAAAGCAATAAAATCAAAATCATCATCATTAGGGTACCAAAGTCCTTTTGATGGACAACCCTTCAGATATCGAAGGATACGCTTGACCGCCGTCAGATGACTTTGTTTCGGCTTCGATTGGTAGCGAGCACAGAGACACGTTGCATACATAATATCTGGTCGAGACGCTGTCAAATACATCAGAGATCCGATGATTGCTCTGTATGTAAATGGGTCTGTCAGCTCCCCCTTAGCGTCCACTCCAATCCCGTGATTGGGTTGAATCGGGGTATCCATCGGCTTAGAGTCCTCCATCTGGAATCGGCTCAAGATGTCGGCAACATATTTCGTCTGGTGAATGAAGATCCCGTCGGGTCTTTGATCCACCTGTAAGCCGAGGAAAAACTGCATTTCTCCCATAGCGCTCATTTCGAACTTCTCCTGCATAACAGTTTCAAATTCCCTGCACAAGAGTTCGTTAGTTGAACCAAATATAATATCATCAACGTAAATCTGTACTAGAAGCAAGTCATCTCCCGTCTTCTTCGTAAAGAGGGTGCAATCGACGAGGCCGCGCTTGAATCCTTTGGAGATGAGGTATGTACTTAGCTCCTCGTACCACTGTCTTGGAGCCTGGTGCAAACCATATAAAGCTTTGTTCAGCACGTAGACCTTGTCCCGGTGGATTGGGTCCTCAAAGCCGGTGGCTGCCCGACATAAACCTCCTCCTTGACTTTACCGTACAAAAATGCGCTCTTGACGTCCATTTGATAGACTTTGAATTTCTTATACGAAGCAAACGCAAGGAACATCCGAATAGCTTCCATTCGTGCTACTGGTGCATAGATTTCGTTGTAATCAATTCCTTCAATTTGATGGAAACCCTGCACAACCAATCTGGCTTTGTTCCTTACAATAACTCCACGATCATCCTTTTTGCACTTAAACACCCACTTAGTGCCTATTTTCTTTCTTCCCGGCGGCAAATCTGTGAGCGTCCAGACTCCCAATTTCTGGAATTGCAATAACTCTTCCTGCATTGCCTCAACCCAGGCATCTTCTTGCAAAGCGTCTTTGTATGTCCTTGGCTCTACCTGCGACACATAACATGCAAACGACCAATCATTTTGGTACCAGATTTCTGAATTTTGGCATACAATGCTAAAGCACCAAAACTCTCTGGCGTATTAACGCTTTTAAGCTGCCCTCTGGTCATCACTCCACTACCAGGATCACCGATTACTTGCTCCAGCGGGTGAATACGATGAATCCGAGATTCCGGATTAACAGGTACAATCACTCCCGTCTGAGCAGTCAAATTCTCTACAGCATCCTGATCATGACCCGTGTTAGATGATGAAGCAACATCTGGATTTGGAGTTGGGTTCACAGTTTGCTCTTCTAAGTCTTCTGCATTTTCAAGAACAGCTTCTTCAAATTGTTCATCTTCAGATTCTGAAGTGTCTAATGAAGTTGAAGCTTCTTGAAACAACTCTTCTTCTTGTGTAGGAGCACTGGTATCACTAGAAGCTGGTGGGGGGTTTACGGTGATTGGACGCATCAATGGTGAAGTTGCCGCGTTTTCACACTCGTAAAGTAATCTGATCACAGCTTCTTCAACCAGGCTATCTAGGTTGAATGATTCAAAGAAATCTTTGTAATCAAACATCCAATCAGGGCCCGTGCCTTGCAAATTTTGTGTGTATCGTTGAACTTCCACGTTTGCCCAATCCTCCACTTGACGAGTTCGCTTGTTGAATACCCGTTTGAGCGGGGTTGCATATCCAACAAAATATCCCTCTTCAGCTTTAGGACTAAACTTCTCGCTTGGATTCAACATCGTACATGGCGCCCCAAATGGTTCTAGATACTCTAAATTGGGCTTTCGTCGGTGTAACAGCTCATAAGATGTTTTTCCAAACTTCTTCACTGTCAAAACCCGATTTAATGTATAGTTTGCTGCATAAATCGCCTCATTCCAGAACATTACTGGAAGATTTGAGTCAGCGAGCATTGTTCTTGCAGCCTCAATCAGAGTCCTATTCTTTCTTTCAGCAACACCGTTCTGTTGCGGGGTATACGGAGCTGAATATTCATGATGTATCCCTTTGCTTTCACAAAGTTCATCCATCTTTGCATTTTTAAACTCCGTCCCGTTGTCACTCCTGATTCTTTTTATCTTCAAATTGTAAATATTCTCCAGTCGAGTGAACAGAACTTGTAAGTTGGTAAAGGTGTCGCTTTTGTTCTTCAAACACATCACCCATGAGAATCGTGAATAGTCATCAGTGACGACTAAACAATAAAGCTCTCCAAGATGACTTTTGCGCTTGACCGGTCCAAAAAGGTCCATGTGCAATCGCTCAAGCGGCATCTCAACAGAGTTAACTTTCTTCACTTTATGGGATTGTCTGTGTTGTTTTCCTTTCATGCAGCTCACACACTTGTCGTTCAGATGGAAATGTTTCACGTTTACTCCATCGACAAGTCCATTTCTCACTAACTGATTCATTTTCCTCAGATGAATGTGCCCCATTCTGCGGTGCCACATTATCGATTCTTTTTCGGTCGCCTTGGATAGAAAGCATGTTATCTGTCCCTGTGGTGTCATCGCCTTGGACATATCAAGAATGTAAAGATTGTTGACTCGAGGTGCCATCAACATAACCCACTCCTTTGGAATCTTGAAGCCCGGTTTAAGTATATAGCAGGATTTGTCATCAAAATGCACAGAAAATTGTTTGTCGCATATTTGACTGACGCTCAACAGATTATAGTCTATCTGCTTGACATAAGATATCCGCTCGAAAGTCACAATCCCGTTACTCACGCTTCCTTCCATCGTATATAACCTCCTTTATTACCCGCGAACGCAACATATCCTCCATTAATATTCTTCACATCGAACAGCAACGCCAAATCCCCCGTCATGTGGCCTGAAGCTCCACTATCAACAATCCAGAGACTGCTAATAGGGCCAACTGAAGCTCCCTGCACACAAAAAGTAAACAATTAGTTCTTTCGGGGGACCCAAGCCTGAGTCTTGGGCCTTTGAACTTTGGCTTTCAAAGAATCATTCTCATTGACTTTTTCAACAACTTTCTGTTTTGAATCAATCGTTTTCTGATTTTTCAAAACAGTTTCATTTTTATCACTCACCTTTGAAGTAGAAGCTCCTGGAGTACCATTAGGTGTCCAAGATTGTTCAGACCTTTTGAGAATACGGATTTGAGATTTTGGTTTCTCAATAGGTTTCTGAACATTGTTACTAAAAGTAACTTTCTTAGCAACCTTATCTGAATGAACAGACTTAGGTCCAACATTTGACTTGACAATTGGTTTTTGTGGAACCTTTTGTCTATCAGCTGTTGTGTTCACCACTGGTTTTCTCCAAGATTGTTCCATTGCAATCCGATTCCTTCGATCATAATGAAATGGACGGTTGTTCCTCATTTGAAAATTGTTTTGATTATGAAAATGTTGTTGTTGAGGAACAGTCCGTCTATGCGGTGGGACATAATGATCAATCGGCTTTTTCATGGAATTCTTAACCTCAACTTCATGTCTTTTGTGCCTTACATATGGACACTGAGCAAGTAAATGCCCGCGTTCTCCACATTTAAAGCATTTTCTATATTCCTCAAACACATAATGAGCATTTGGTGAAGCAAATGATCTTACAGGAAATTGATCATTATATTGTTGATTTCTTAAACTCTCAGGAAGTGGTCCTTTCGAGTAAGAAGGTTCATGAAAACCATTTGCTTTATCATCTGGTCGAATGAACTCAGTGACATGAATTTTTGGCTCTTGAGGAACTTCTGAAAACAGTTTCTTTAAGATTTCTGGTGGAATTTCATTGGTTCTCTCATGTTTTGGAAACCATATTGTGCTTTCTTGCCAGATTTTATCAAGTTTAGAATAGTTAACGTTTTTAATCGGAAATTCCTCATCAGCAATGATTTTATCGGATCCTTCCATCCGATAAAACACCTTTACAGGTTTGTCACTTGGTTCATTCAGCTCATTCTTTTCAATCACATTCTTAACATCATTCTTTTTCTTAACATCAATCTTTTCAGACTTTTTATCATGAATAGCCTTTGCCATTGGATGAACATGATCAGATGGTGACACTGGTTCAGTAGTAATGATGTGATTTTCTTTTGGAATCTCACATTCATTAACAGATTTATCACTACCAGTATCATCATTTTCTGAGTCTGAACTATCACTCTCAGCATAAACACCCTCATTGTTCAAGCCCAAAATCGGTCTCACATCGGAATATGGATCACCAATACTCGAAGTATTAGATTCCATTTCTGATGATGAGTCTGATTTTACCGAACTCTCCGGTATAACTTGATGATAGTTATGGTTCTCAAAAAGAACCGGAGATGGTACAGACTTGTAGTTGGTGGTGTTATCATCAATGATATGATCCACCACATAAGCAACATTCTTATAACTTTCCAATTTCTTGTTAACCTTTTCAGCAAAGCATTTAATGGCAGCCATTTCCAACTTGGTGTTTTCAATTTCATTGATGTAGTTATTTATGGCCAATTGTTTCAATGACAAAGTATTTTTCAAGTCGGAAATGTCCTTTTTATAGCCATCTAATACTTTGTTAAAAGCATTTAACTCTTTGCGAGTAGATTGACAGTTTTGAATAGCACTATCACGTGAAATTCGGAGTTGTTTATTCTCCTCTGTCAATCTATCACAAGTCCCACAGTATTTATCACTCATGACATCAGTGCTAGATTCAGAACTTACAGGTTTTGGCGGTTCGGTCATGGCCATCAAAGCAAAATGAGCTTCCTTTCCAGTGAAAAACTTTGAGTAGTCGATCTTGGTGAAAGCATCATCAGCTATGCACGACTTCCTCGTCATCAAAAAGTCAGCTTCTGCCAGCAACTGGTCAATATCATCATCCAAAGAATCAACACTTCCCTCTGTGTCTGATTCGCTCTCACAATCTGAATAAACTGATTTACACTCCTCGGGAACATCAGAGACTGAATCAATCACCATCCCAGAACTCTTCTCCTCAGCCTTAACCTCAACAGGTTCACTCTCCACTTCCATCTCAGTCTCAGAATCATCACTTTCACTCTCCTCAGTTTCTTTCTTCTCATCAACTGCCACCGACTCTTCCAAATCAACCTGATAAGCAACACAAGCCACATTCCCACCAGTAGTCACTTCCTCAACTCCTATTTGCATACCCGACCAGTCAAACCTCTCATCCTGTTGAGTTACCAAAGCTTGGTTCTGACTCGCATTCTGTTGAGTCTCAGTAGGTGTAGTGATAGGTACAACTGTTCGGTTTGGGTGATTAGGAGATTGGTTTTGAATCTGGTGTTGAGTGTTTGGTTGTCTGTTTTGGTTGTTAAAGTTTCGGTTTTGGTAGTTGTTGTTGTTTGGTAAGAAACTTGGTTTTGTTGACGGTTCTGGTAATTTGCATTGAAAGGGTTTCGATTACCTTGTTTAGGTGGCTGGGTGCATTCCCTTTTGAAGTGTCCTTTCTCTCCACAATTAAAACATGTAACCTTCTCCTTATTGAAACCATAGGTTGTGTTGGGAGAAGTTGCCAATCAGTCCTTCCAGTTTTCTCTATGAACTCTGTTGCTCTCCTCATTATACTCGCAAAAGCCCATTGAATGTCAATGAGTTCCATCTCTTCTTGTCTATTTGTGCGTAGTCTTCGTTGGTCAAGTTGTTGTTCCCAATCTGACTAGCAACCAAACCATTGTAGGATGAAACCATTGCTGAGACTAATGCAATGTGTTGCTGAGCAACCTCCACAGTCACATTTCCTAAGTTGGATGTATCCAAAACCACCGGTTGTTTATGTTGAGTAACTTGGTTTGATGGTTGTTGTGTTTGGTTAGCGGTGTAAAAACTAGCTTGTTGCATTGGAGAGATTGGTGAAATGTAGGAAGTATATTGTGGTGGTGTGTATGATGGTTGTGAGTAGGAATTGTATTGTGGTGGTGTGTAGTTGGTGGTTGGTTTTGATGAATCCATGACATTGGAAATACATGCAACATGTGGTGCAACGCTTCCAGAGCTCGAGTTTCCAGCTGAAACTGAAGTACCTCCAAAATACAGACTTGGATTCTGAGGAATCTGTGACCTCCTAGCTTTCCTCCTATCCTCCAGCTCTTTGTTCTCCAGCTTTTCAATAAACTCTGAAATGGTCCAGAATTGATAAGCATCCTTCTCTCTGAGTACCTCCACATGCTGATCCCATTGTGGTGGCAAAGCATCTGCAAACTTATCCACCTGCTTAGTCATTGGAATCTGTACACCATAGCTAGACAATTCAGACAATAAATGCATATATCTCGGAGTTAGTTCTTTCAAAGTTTCATTATTAATAAAAGAAAAATTATCAAACTCTTTGACTAATTCCTCCATTCTCAAACTCCTGGTCTTCTCGTTACCATCATGCTTCCTCTTCAGCTTATCCCAAAGCTGCTTTGACGTAGTACATGTTCCAAACTGATGCAACAGGTCACTTGTGATCGCCTGTGTCAGTTGAGAAAACGCCTTCTTCTCCACCACGTATTTCTTCTTTTCATCCTCAGTCAAGCTCTCCAGAGGAATCAACTCACCGGTATTCTCCAGAATCGGTGCTGTGTATCCTTTCACAATCATGCTCCATGCCTCAGCTCCTTCAACTCCCATGCCTTCCAGATGGATCTTGAACATGGTGTGCCACTGGTTATACTCTTGCATATCCATGAGCTTAGGTGGCCGAGTTCCACTACCTGTAGACAAATCCTTAATCAAGGTAGAGATAGCATTAGTGGTTTGAGTATTTACCGCCGCTGCAGCTACTCCCCAATAATCTGATTGTAGTGCCGGATGTGCTACATTCTGAGGCATCGTGCTCGTTGTTGTCATGTAGTTAAGTGGTTGTGAGGATTGCGTGTTCGTCTTTTGAGCTGCTACTGTCCATGGGTCCATTGTCTGCTGTTGTGGTTGTGTTGGTGCTGATCCCGAAGTAGTTTGAAAACGCCACATGATCACAATCTGAAAATCTCAACACTTAGAAAATTTTTCAGCAAAAATCCTAGGTTCGCCCAAAAACTAGTATGTTCGTCCAAATTCTTTCACTTTCGTCCAAACTGTTACACTCTCGTCCCTTTTGATCTACTTTCGTCCAAACAGTAACACCCGAAAGTGGAAATGACCAGAATGTAAACAAAGACTAAACACTATTCCACTTTCGCCCAAGTTAAAACGGTCGAAGGTGGAATTTTCACCCGAATGTGAAAAATTTCAACAAGATTTTCAGGTTCGTCCACTCAAAAAACTCAGGTTCGCCCACTTTTATGCACGTTCGACCACAACTCTCAGTCCAGGTTCCAGGTTCGCCCCATATCAGCAGATCTCATTTTTGAAAAACGGTTATTGTTTGAAAAACGGTTATTTTGATCTCAGATTTTCAAAAGTTCTTGGATTTGAATGATCTCAATCAGGTTATGTTTCGGAATTGATTTGGAACAACTTTAAGTCTTGGAAAACTTGAATTCGACCACAAATTCACCTTTAAATCGATCAAAAACTATGTTTTTAAAAGTTTTTGTAAAAACAGATGATTTTATGTCAAAAACATGTCCAAATCAGTTCTGATCTTATCAAATTTGTTGTTGTATGATCCTCTATGCTCTGATACCACTTTGTGAGCGTTGGATTTTATCTAAAACAGGATTACACGATCATACAAGTCACAAATCTAGGTGCGGAAACCCTAGATCTGAACAAATTGATAAGATACAAATCACGACACAATCAAGATCATTTTCAATATCATTTTCATAGATTAACTTTCAATCAATAAGCATTTACAACTGTTTATGTTAATCTAGAATCACACAGATAATCTCTCAAAAACACTCCTAAACCTGATCTGAACCTGGACACAAATGACAACTCTCTTACATAATCAAAAACTCAAAACTATATATAGGCTCTGCACATTCGCCCCTTACAGATGGTCGAATGTGAGCATTTTCCACATTCGCCCACTGCAAGTGGTCGAATGTGTTCTTCAGTACATTTCTATTCTTCATTCGCCCAGTCCATATCTTCCTTCGCCCAGTTCTGTTCACCTTTAAATCGATCAAAAACTATGTTTTTAAAAGTTTTTGTAAAAACAGATGATTTTATGTCAAAAACATGTCCAAATCAGTTCTGATCTTATCAAATTTGTTGTTGTATGATCCTCTATGCTCTGATACCACTTTGTGAGCGTTGAATTTTATCTAAAACAGGATTACACGATCATACAAGTCACAAATCTAGGTGCGGAAACCCTAGATCTGAACAAATTGATAAGATACAAATCACGACACAATCAAGATCATTTTCAATATCATTTTCATAGATTAACTTTCAATCAATAAGCATTTACAACTGTTTATGTTAATCTAGAATCACACAGATAATCTCTCAAAAACACTCCTAAACCTGATCTGAACCTGGACACAAATGACAACTCTCTTACATAATCAAAAACTCAAAAACTATATATAGGCTCTGCACATTCGCCCCTTACAGATGGTCGAATGTGAGCATTTTCCACATTCGCCCACTGCAAGTGGTCGAATGTGTTCTTCAGTACATTTCTATTCTTCATTCGCCCAGTCCATATCTTCCTTCGCCCAGTTCTGTTCACCTTCGCCCACATTATACTACATTCGCCCCATATCAAAACACCTTCGGCTATCCACTAACATATGTTAATTATGTATATCCAATCCTTAGTCGCAAAACGCATCAACATCTTGGGAATGTCTTCTTCGTGAACTCTAAGCTGATGATAACCAGAACGAAGATCAATCTTCGAGAAGTGGGTTGCTCCTTGAAGTTGATCGAAAAGATCGTCAATCCTAGGCAAGGGATAACGATTCTTGATGGTGAGTTTATTAAGCTCACGATAGTCGATACACATCCTGAGAGATCCATCTTTCTTCTTTATGAACAAAACAGGGGCTCCCCATGGAGAAGAACTGGGGCGAATGAAACCTTTATCAGAAAGTTCCTGCAACTGACTGGCAAGTTCTTGCATCTCAGAGGGTGCAAGACGATAAGGAGCTTTGGCGACTGGATTTGCACCAGGAACAAGATCGATCCTAAATTCAACTTGACGAGCAGGAGGCAAACCAGGTAAATCCTCTGGAAAGACTTCAGGATAGTCCCGAATGATTGGAATATCTTGGATACTCTTGCCCTTGTCTTTCTTTTCTATCACGTTAGCCAAGAAAGCCATATACCCCTTTCGTAAGTATTTTTGAGCAGTAGTACAAGACATGAGTTTAAGCTCACCACAAGGCTTCTCACCATAGAACTTCATAATATCACCAGATTCGAGAGGACTGCGAATAACTTTCTCAAAGCATAGGATTTCAGCACGATGGGTTGACAACCAATCCATGCCTACTATGACATCAAAGCTTCCAAGATGCATAGGAATGAGATCGATAGGGAAAGTATGTTCATCAAGGTTCAACACACAGTTACGTATAATAGAATCGATCGAGATAGACTTCCCATTAGCTACCTCTACCACTAAGGGTTCCTCTAGGTTAGTTTGGGGTAAGTTAAGTAAGGGTTCAAACTTAAGCGACACAAATGACTTATCAGCACCCGAATCAAATAGTATAGAAGCATAGTGGTTATTAACAAGAAACGTACCATTAACCACCTCGTTGTTGTCGCGGGCCTGATTAGCATTGAGGTTGTACGCGCGACCACGAGCACCTTGGTTCTGGTTGCGGTTCTGGTTATGATTACGATTTTGGTTCTGGTTCTGGTTTTGGTTGCGATTGGGGCAGGCATTGATATAGTGGTCTGGGTTGCCACACTCGTAACACTGACCACGAGCAGGCCTATTGTTTTGTTGGTTGGAAACTGGGGCATTTCTGGCTGGGTTATTTTGGGCAACAGGGCCATTAGCAGGAGGAGCTCGACAAATATTCACAAGGTGTCCATACCTTTGACAATTAATGCAAAAATGACATGGCACCTGAGCTGGATGGTGGTATTTGCCAGTGTTGCACAAGGGTGAGGTCCGGTGTATGGCTTCTTATTGGGTGCGGGGGTGGCAACCACTGTAAAGTTTCGGGCCTTACGTTTCTTGTTAACAGAGTGTTCAGTCTTAATCTCCTTAGTCGGCTCTGGTGTAGATTTGTTCACATCTTTCTTAGCACCTTGCGAAACAGAGTACCATTCTTCACGTGGTTGTCAGTCAGTGTAGCTGCTAAACATTTGGCTTCTTCCAAGGTGGCAGGATTCCTTCCCATACCGTGTCTTGAATTTGCATAGGTAAACCACCGATATACTTTTCAATGGCTACAGATAGGGGAGTGACCTTATGAGACAACAACAGACTGAGCTCATGGAAGCAGGTATTATAAGCAAGGTTTTCCCCACTATCCTGAGCAAGGGTGTGGAATCCGTCCTCCAATTTCTTGACCTCGTTACGTGGGCAAAACTCAGCTTTCATTATCTCCTTGACTTGATCCCAGGTCATAGCAAGTGCAACTTCAGCTCCGCGGGTGCGCTTTTCCTCATTCCACCAAGTGAGTGCTCGTTTGTGAAGAACACTCATAGCATAACAGACCTTAAAGTTATCGGGACACTCACTATTAATGAAGGTATTCTCAATACCCTCGAACCATTGTAGAGACCAGTAGCTCCTTCATCCCCGCTAAACTTAGGAGGATTGCAGGTATTAAAGTGTTTGAGGGTGCAGACTGGGTGACCATTCCCGTTTCCATTCCCGTTTCCATTCCCGTTCCATTATGATTTCCATTGCCGTTTCCATTTCCATTGCCGTTTCCATTCATTTGGATGACTTGAGCCAGTAAATTAGGAACCCGAGTTGCGATCTGTTGCGCCATTTGTTGGGAAATGATTGCAGCCAGTTGGGCATCACCTCCATTGTTGTGGTTAGTGTCGTGGTTGTGGTTGTGATTGATGCTCCCTTTATCATGATTGTCACCACTGTTAAGGCGAGTGCTGCGACGTGGAGGCATGATCTGTAAGAGACACAATGAAATGAATGAGGTAATATAAGGAATGTAATCATTTATCCATTAATTAAAACGAATAAACGAAAACGTTGACTTATCAAAGATTCTAGATTCTAATAACATAGTGAAGACATGCTTTAGCCTATAAGTGAACACTCATCCCGAGAATTCCCAGGTAGGCATCCGGGTCCCTCGTCTGATTGGGATATATGCGCAATGCCAGCCTAGACAGAAAACTCAGAATACAGGCGTTCACCCTTCCAGATTGCACGTGTTCGTTATTAAAATCTAGAACTTCGACGAGATCTCAAGGTGGTTCAGGCTAAACCTGAGGATTTTGTCCTATTAATCTAATGTAGATCAGGATTGCAACAGACGAACAAGAGCAGTCAACTTGTAAAGGCTTAGGGTTGTATAAGGTGTAGGATAGGGATAAGAATAAGGAAACAATTAGGGTTACAAGTAAGAGAAGCAAGTACTGTTTTAATTTCCTAAGGTTATAGTCTAGATTATTTTTCTAATAACCTAATTCCCTATAACCAAGGCTCTGATACCAATCTGTAACACCCCAACCGATGGCGGAAACATCGGGATGTCACGTATTGATGATTGTTTCAGTAGCACATGGTATATATAACATCACACAAATTTTCTTTATATATATATATATATAGAGAGAGAGATCTCCCTCGTTTATTCATCCGATTCATGTTTACAGTATCTTTACCATCCATTTTGTTAATTTTTTTTGTTTAAATAATGACGTATAATCAATATTAAATTGGATTGTATTAAATTCTGATTTAAAAACGTTAAAAGAAATGTTTGCCTGTGCCAGGATTCGAACCCGAGTCCCTGGCAGGCTAAACCTTAACCACACCACACAAACCACTACACCATTTGGTGTTTTGTGATGTTAATTAAAACCAATTAAACTTAAACCCTTTCAAGGTCCCTTAGTCAAACCTGAAACGTCAAACGTAGTCTCCTAGTCAAGTCAAGTCAAAGTGTTAGTAAATATGGTCTCCTAGTCAAGTCAAAGTTGTTCCTAAATTCTAGCCTAGTCAAAGTAGTCCCTAATTACAACTCCAAATTTTACACTATAAATACACTAGCCTACCATTCAACTCTTTACACCATTAAAAAAAAAAACAGTATTATCCCATCTCCCATATACTAAAGTTTTCATCCGTCATTATCTCCGCTAGCTAGTTTTGAGTTTTCCAAGGCATTATTACTAAGTGTTTGCACGCTCAATAAAACGCACGAATTCATTATGCACCTAAGGTGAGTTTAGATAGCCCCTTTTTTTGTTTTACATTTTGGGGTGATTCATGTTTAAACATTTTATACACTATCATTTACTCATTCTTATATTGTTGAAACTTGTGATTCAATTACACTATCATTTTACTCATTCTATCATTTGACTGTAACAAAAAGACACAGTACAATCATTAACATTGATCAAGCCGCCTGTTTAGATTATAGCGCTATAGGTCTGACAAACCCATCCCCCTGCATGAATTCAGGGATGATCGATAACAGTTACACATTTACTAACTTGCGAGTTAGGTCTCAGTCGACACAAGGTTTGATTGTACAAAAGACGCATTGTTACATGTCGGACTCATATTCTATCATCACTCATTATTATACTTCAACTATGATTGCTATACAACATATTGTTTTCAACTATATGCAAAACCTATGTATTCTCACCAACTATTTATAGTTGACCCCCCCCCCATCTTTCCAACTTAACATGTTTCAGGTTTATTTGCTATTGGAAGTTGCACAAGTCTTGGAACACATAGGAGCTTTGGACCTAGTTTATATTAATCAACTTTGTAATCTTTACTTGTAAGATGAATCGTAAATTGATTAATATCATTAAATTTTCATTTAGTACCATGAGCTATTGAACAATCATTCATACGTGACACCTCGATGTTTCCGCCATCGGTTGGGGTGTGACACACATGGTATATATTGAAATTTTAAATAATTTATTGATAACATAAATATCCAAATGAAAAGATGTCTAAAAATCCCAAAATACATAACATCAAATAAAACAAATAACTTCAAATAACTTCATAGAATCCATCACGCATACTCTAAGCCTCAGCTTCATTGTTACCTGAAACATGTTAATTTTGAAAATATTTTTGGGTCAACAAAAGTTGGTGAGAATTACATAGGTTTTGATAATTGAATAAAACTTGTACAATTCAAGTGTCATGGCAAGTCTAGCCATATGTGAAAACATACTATCAGGTAAATCGAGTGCATAATCAAACCTTGTGACTAGAATATTGTGGTCCATCCCATACGCTCATGGTTCACTCGATTATGTTATGAATTCGATAACAATCACCCACGCTACCTATGTAGGAGGTACACATATCCGGGTGGGATTGTCAGTCCAATAGATCTATCATTGTATACCGTCGGCTGATCAATGTTAATGATTATGCTAGAATATTGTGCTTACCCTAGTCATGTTTAAGACATAATGCAACATAGAATAACACATAGACACTTTATGATTGAATTGTAGATAGAATGTTGTAACATGTTTCACCCCAAAATAGTGAAATAGAAAAAAGGGGCTATGTAAAACTCACCTTAGTGTTAAAATGGAGACCCTTGTTATATAAGTAAATATGGCTCGTGTGTATCCAAATATCACCCTATTTCAAGGTAATAAATAAGTGTTGGGGAAAACTTAATAAGTCTAAGTTTTCTAGTCTAAAATGTGCTAGGGTTCCTAATTTGGGAATTTATTTGATTTATGATTAAATTTGAATAAATAAAGAAATAATTAATGAAAATGTTTTCTGACCAATATTATCTAAAAGTAATTGAATTATATTGTAATAAATGTAAAAAAAAATTTTAATAAAATTATTTTCTTAATTAATGAATATTTATATATTAATAATTATTTGACAAAATATAGACGTAATATTTAAAAATTATAAATTTCGAATCAAAAATTTATATTTCTAATCTAAATGATTAATAATAATTTATGTGAAATTTTGATGCAAAAATAATGAAAAACGAATTTATTATGATTTATTTATGATTAAAAGAGCAAAAATCGATTAAAAATATTAATTAAATGATTTTTCAGAAATAAAAACCATTTCTGGAATGTTTATTGTTTTATAAGTTTAGGATAATTTTTGTGGAATTTTATAAAATCGTTTTGATATTTTTATAGAATTTTATAATTATAATAGAATAAACTTGTAATATTTATTATATATAATAAATAAAAGATTTTTGAAAAACTAAAAATTGTATAATAAACTTTTCTATTTGAACATCATAAAATAATTTTTGTAGAATTTATAAAGCAATTTTAGTATTTTAAAACTATTTTAAAAGTAATAATAAATATATAAGTATAAAAAGTTTAAAAAAAAGATTTGCATATGCTAGGGATCGAACCCAGGCCACTGGCGGTTCGATGTTTATATCACAAGCCTAGACCATCTGGTCTAGACCCTAAGAACGATTTATCTTGGTTTGAAATAATTATATAGGTTTTCTGTTTAACAAATATATTGTTTTTAATCAAAGAAAAGAAAAAAGGGTAGGACGGGGGTCGAACCCAGGCCTGCGGCCGGTTCCCCACGTCTTAGACACAAGGTGGGTACCAACTGATCTGTGGATCAGTTGGTGTTAGGTTTCTTTTCGTTTAATATATATAACTAAGTCTACACATTGTTTATTCCCAATTATAATCGCATGAACCCTAGGATTTTTAATAATCAAAACGAACGAGCAATAACCCGATTATTCATGGGGTTATTGCTGTCCTATGGCCGATTAACTAAACCAAACAAAAAATTAGACTTACAAACTATTTTCGATGATGAATTTGCCCGGTCAACCGTATAGTCAAACGCGAACAATTGGAGATTAAAATGAGATTTTTAGAAGAAATTGATAGTGGGGATAGAGTTATCGGCGATTTGTGACTGAGATTGAGGGCTCAATTTATAGTGTAACATACCTATGACTCGATTTGGAAGGTTTGACTCGTGGTTAATTATAATACGCGTAATTGCTCGATTTTGGTAAGTTTTGATTGCTAATAACGTGTATGATACGCGAATTGGTCAATCAATCAACAATGTTTACCATAACAGGATTAGAAACGCGGATTGGTGCTAAGATTGGAAGGATTTGGGTCGCAGTTGACTTTCCCATAAGTCAACTGCACTATTAATCATGTTATAAATATTTATACATCTGAGTTAAATACCAAGACAAAGCAGTAGACCAGCTGGTTATGTTATGTGTGTGATTCGGACGGGTTTGGGACGCGGGTTCGAGTCCCGCCCAAACATCTAATTTTTTTACAATTATTACACCACTATGTAAATAATATATGGTTATAGTATGGTACTAGGAGTCCAAACGTGTCACAAAATATTTTTTTTTAAAAGGTACGATAATGATAAAAATGCGACGTTTTATTAATAAATGTCACGAACGTACATAGAAATAAATACGAAACGTTACATTTCAATCATCACATAACATCCTAACTCCTTCTATTATCCTCAAACAGGTCAATACTCATAATATTCATAAAACACATCAAACAACCATCAAAACCTGAGGTAATCACCCTAACAACTATTCTATCTCATCAACATAACAAATACACAAGAATACCTATGTTTTAGACCATCAAAACCATTTCAAGCTTGCATTTTTATCAAAAACCCATGTAGATGTTAAGATATAGGTTAGGATATTTTTTTCAAGAGTTTTCAAAGATAGAAACTTATTAAAATAAAGTCTGGACCTTTAGGGTTCAAAAATAACAACTTAATAAGAGCTTAGGATGAATAACACACCTTAGATCATGCTTGGAAATGATGATTTAAGCTTGGAAATGGTAGATTTAGGGCAAAAACAGGTTTCGGAGGTTAAGGATGGTGTGAGAGAGGTTTGGGGCGAGTTAGGGTTGCATAAATGATTTTAACAAGTCAAGTATGGTATTTATAGTTGCAGCTAGTCGCCCCCAACATATCAAGACGATTTTCGATACGTTAATCACTAATTTAACATATTATTTCAAGTATGCACATATCAACAAGTTATATAATGATTGTAAAAACTTATCACTCGACAACTAACACATTTACGTTAATTCACCAACTCCCGGGACTCGACACTTGTGTGTGCGTTTTTATCCGGTGATCCTCCGAATCACCAACCCTTGCACATATGTGTATAACCAACTCCCGATGATTCTCCGAATCATCAAATTGATTCAACTAACCCAGTTAAGTATGTTTTATGAATGTTTTGCTAAGGTAGACTTATAAGTTTGATAAAGTTATTAACCTGAGTTTGCGGGTGTCACATAGTTTTCCAAAATTAAATAAAAGTAAAAACATGTTCAACCAAGATTAAGAGTAATAAAACATAGTTTTATAAAACATAAAGGCAAAGCCTCAAAAGATAGGTCCCAAAATTATGTCCATAAGTAGATGTATGCTAAAACACGCTCTCGACTCTCATGTATCAGTACCTAGAAAACATGTTTAAAAATATCAACAAAAGTTAACGAGTTCATAGTTTTAAGGAAAATTCAAATATTTCCTTGTTCAAAAGTTTATGATCGAGTACCGACTAAACTAAGAACCAAGTAGACAAGTTAGGTTATATAAGCATGATCGCAAGCTAAGAAATCTTAATCAAACCAAGACAATTCTTCCCAAATGCGCTCCCTGAGCACTCAAGTGTGCTCCTTGAGAGTCTTTCAACAAAGTATATTCTCCCATACATGGGAACCAGCGCGACTGTTATGGGAGAGGGTGTCAAACCCAATAGATCTATCAACATATTCTGCGGCTCAAACCTAGAGCTAATAGTTTAAGACTATAGGGAAGTATCCACCTACGGGATAGACGGGCCGTCCAACGCTCTCATCAAGCACCTACCCAAGGCCACATATGTTCTATACAGTTCTAGTCTACCCATCATACAAGCATGTTAATCCCTGATAGTAAATCGTTCAAAAACATTTAAAAGAAAAGGGGCCGTGAAACTCACCTCAAGCATAGCAAATAAGCAATTCCTAGTCCAAACCACAGTTTTCGTTTCTAACAATACCATATATACGAAAGGCTATTTTAGCAAACATTCAAATCTTCCTAAGTTATTCACCAAACTTCCTTTGACTTAGTTAAAATAAAAGATTGAATTTTCATAAACCCTTACCATATGGACCCGTTGGTGACCATGACGAGTGGTTAAGTTTTAGACCTCACATTTATGCATATCGCGTCTAATTACCTGACCCTTAGGTTTACAACTTATATGATCGCACATATAATGTTCCAAGTCATATCCACATATCTTGACTTAGTAAACCTATCGATCTATCATAATCAAATCATAACATGTAACACATAATTTCACATAATTACTACATTTAAGACGCGTTTTCCATAAAAAAGATGTTTTTCTAACAACACGCGGTCGAACATTCTTTGTAAAACTCATTTTACCTTAAGAACGCCTAAGCTTTATGGAAATCACTTAAGAAATCAACTTCTCCAAATTATAAACATGCACAATCTCATCATCTCATCGCTTAGCAAGGCGTTTTCTAACAATTTCATCACAACAAGTTTTCCAATTTCACATATTAACCTATGGACATCACATAAAATTATTTTCATGTTAGGACCTGCATATTTATCACAAAATAGGACCAAATTTGTTGTTCTAAAACAATCTCATAAACTACTCGTTTCGTGCCTTAAAAATCAAGTTTTGGCAACTTTTATCGCATAGTTTTACATTGTAAGTATCCGATTAATATGGCAAACCTATTATACATCCAAAATAATGATTTTTATACAGATTTTGACACCAAATATCACGTTTTACATCGACCTGAAAATAATGCGTTTTATTGCGTAAAACTCGTCGAAAATGTGCGTTTTCGCATATCTTTTGCAGAGACATTTAGGTTTTTTTCGTTAAGACTTTCATGAACACCTTAACACATATTATTTTCCTTCAATATAAGCCCTAAAAACCTGTTTTAAAACATCCATTTTAAATGTCCGTTTTCTTGCTTTTTAAGCCGAAATTCACGTCTTGATCGTACATGCAAAGTCTCCCAAGCATGTAGATCATTGATAAGTTTAATAAACCACATTTTAAACTTATCATAACCTTTAAAATCATTATCATAATTATATTTGACTCAAACCCATATCAATCAAAATCATCATCTAGTCAATGCACATATACGAACATACCTATCATCTAAACCACATTTCAATTAACACCACCCTATACATCATCATCATCATACTCAGTTAGTCCTACCAATAGCAAAAGATAAGGTAGGGTCTAAGGAGGGTAAGATGTAGACAGCCTTACCTCTACCCTGTGAGAATAGAGAGGCTGCTTCCAGTGAACCCTCGGCTCGATAGTGGTTTTGTATCAAGCCTTGGACATAAGGCACATAACACTTAGCAATCGGGACAAACTCGATTGGTGCATGTACCCCCTTGTCTTTTGGCTATCAACGCCACCACATGATGCATGATTAACCATCCATCATTTTTAAACGTTATTTTCACGAAATTAGTAAAATAACGTTAAAATTAGTGCAACTTTACTTTTACCCCCCCCCACAGGGCCATACATAAAATCCTATATAATATACACACACATACATACACATATACACCATTTTTAACTACTTCTCTCATCTCCATTTTTATATTTAGATAAAATACCATTTATCTAAACCATCCTAAACATCAAAATACATCATAAACTCATATTAATAAACTACAAAAACCTACTTTCATAACACAAAAACCTCATGATCTAAGCATTTTAAGCATCATCCAAGCTACCTAAACAATCCTATATAATATACACACACATACCTACACATATACACCATTTTTAACTACTTTTCTCATCTCCATTTTTTATATTTAGAAAACTCTTTACAAAACCCATCTTTTTTTGGTGAAAACATTATCAAAACAGAAAATAAACAAGATTTCAAGTAGATTTTTCAACAAGAACTTATACCCTTGAATTTTCTCGCAATATGGTGGGTTTTGATGCTCGTAGTCACTTTCTTTCTCTAGAAATCCCTTTGATTCTTGCTCTAAATCACCCAAAACACTTAACTATTCATTAATCCATGTCCATTTTTATGTATAGATGAACAAAAAGAGAAATGGTGGGGGTGATGATTGGTTACTGTTTAAGAGGGGGAGATTGAAGAGAATTTGGATGGATTTTTTTTTGTGTGTGTTTATAATGGTGTAAAAATGATTAAGGCGTGTGTAGGTGTTTATATAGGTGGAATAATAATAATAATAATAATAATAATAATAATAATATAATAATAATAATAATTAATAATCTTAATGAAAGAATTTTGGTAGGGTGGGACCCACATGGGACGGTCATGGGGTGGGTTGGGTTTTTATATATATTTTTTAACTTTATAAAACTTAATACAAAGTATTGTAATTTATAAAACCCAATAATATTAAATAACTAAGAATTTCACCCAACTAGCCAATAGTAATATTCCTCATCTAAAAATATTCATTTTTAGCTAATTTGATTATATTAGGGAATTCCCTAGTGTACCGGGTCTCGCATTCGCGTAAAACTACAAAACGCGCGATTATTAGCCAATTGTGATTTAAAAACTATCAATGATAGTCTTTATTGGTTTTAATAATATTTTCACTCCGAAAATATTATTTTCATGCCAAACCATGCATTACGGTCAAAACTAGACTTTTTAAAGTTAACCAAGTCGTCACCAATGTCCAATACGGGTAATTTGACGCCTCACGATACAATAATTCCTAGAATTTCCGATAAATCTTTTAAATGTTTGGACTTTGCTAATGCATTTTTAAAGATTCTAGTTATCACAAATTAAGTCTAATACGCAAATGTTGATATTATTTAACAGTTATTATACTGTACGGATAGTACCTGAAATTTTGGCAATTGTCACACAACTGTACGGATAGTATCTGAAATTTGGCGGCGGTGTAGCCGTTCGGCTATGGTAGCCGAACCACAATAGCCGACTAGTGCCCTGTCGCCCTAATAACTGAAGAAACCAAAGTAGCAAACCGTTTGTATTCCATATGAAAACAACAATTGCATGTTCAGTTTGGCCATACTAAATAAACTCATTTGGATTTGGTATAAAAAATTGTCCAACACTCTATTGGACCCTAAATCTTGGCCCAATCTAAAATCACACAGGAAAATTCAATTTAGTAAATTTGGTGAATTTTCTAAAATTGATACTGGGAACAAAATACCCAATGCAAGAGCCTCACCATGTAAATGATCACATTGCATATCAAATCCGAAAACCTAAACGGAGCATATCCATGATACAAGATAATCATAAAGAGCTGAACGATACGGTCACACTAGAAGAAAGCTAAAGCATCTGAAAATGCAAACCAGTTGCCCTCGGTTGTCGTGTTGCGATCACTCCATTTTGATATCCCGCCCAGAAGCATTTGTTGCACCATTGCTATTTGAGTCATCTCGTAACTATATTAAACAAGTTTATGAATTCAGCATACCAAATTCATAGTCATTCATAAAATACTAAAAAAATACATGTATAAATAAATACCTGTTGCAGGAGTTTCTTATGGTACCTGTACCCCTGTGAGATTAGAAAACAAACAATATTATAAAACTTTAATAGAGAAAAACTCGATAAGAGAAAAGTGTGACTAATTTCCTGTTGGCAACACTACAATAGGTTAATGTTTAAATCAATATAGTTTAACTACCTTGTCTGTTCCATATATGTAGTCACAGTAAAGTGAAGACGGATGCGAAGTTGCTTTGGCTTTGGCCTCCAACATAATGGTGATAGTCATGGTAATCGGCGCCACCATAAAAAGGGATATATTTAGTTAACGTCCATGGAAAATCATACCTGCCATATTTCAAGAAATAAGCACACAATATGCATACAAAATATAGGCTTTATTATGTGACAATTCCTAATGTTTGCTTAACTGCAAAAGTTTCCATAGCACACAATATGCATACAAAACAAGCAAACGATGTTGTGCACAAAACCGACTGCTGCGGATTAGACTAAAATAAGTTTTTAGAAAGGTAAGTTTTTGTTTGATCACATAAATGGTGAAAAATGATGACGGTTCATAAACTGAACTGAGTTTTCTAGCCATCATAGTTGCCACTAACTTGTAAACTAATATTGACTTGCTAGAATGCAAAAGGCACTAAAGATCAATGTGGTTCAGAGTGATGATTCATGGTCTATAGCAGAGAGTATTGTATAGGATTATTTGTTTATTAGGTCAATAAAGAGACTAAAGTTCTAGGACCACATCCATGAACATCAAAGTATATGTATACAACAAGAGGGAAAGGTGATGTTCTATGAAAAAGTGAAGCGCATGCGTATCATCCGAGATATATACATATATAAAAAACTCCTAGTGTTTTTCATTTGTGCAAATTTCTTTATTTTCTGTGTAATACTGTAATAGGTCCCATCTCCAATTTCGACTTGCAATGGATAATATAGGCCTTCGATCACAGTCTTCCATTATTATTTTTGCAAAAGATATACAAAATGGAAATGCTTAATGATACAAAGAGATAAGGGCTATCCTTCATGGTCCACAAATCCTCCAAGATTTCCCTCCATCATGATTAGTATGAGCCCCAAGATGCCCTGAATGAAATCAACAACACCAACCACAAGAAACTTACGGTGCCACTGACACTGTGTTTCACATATAGGCAACTTTAAAAAAATAAAGAGGAAAAAAAAACTTTGGCAAGTAAAAGCAGCGCACTTGTAAAGTTCTATTATTATACCTCATCATAACTTTTACACGCTTCTAGTTGTATGTTAAGCCCGTTTTT